>CAUYQU010059651.1:0-210576 GCA_963574635.1 Cheracebus regulus
TGTCCTTCTGTATTGAAGGCAGGAAACAAGGGTATCAAGCCCCCATTCTTTCCCTACTCTGACAGCAGGATTGGATGTTGTGTATTGTGGTTTTTTATTTTGTTCATTTTGTTCTGAAATTAAAGTATGCAAAATAAAGAAAGAAAAAAAAAAAGAATGCAAATTAAAAACACAATGGGTTATAACTACACACCTACTAGAATGGCTAAAATAAAAAAATAGCAATAACACCAAATCCTGGGGAAGATGTCAAGTAACTGGATCACTTCTGGTGGGAACCGCCACTCTGGACAAGAGTATGACAGTTTCTGATAAAACGAAACATCTGCTTATTACACAATCTAACGATTTCATGCTTATGTAATTTATACTGGACAAATGGAAACATCTTCAAAAAAAATAAAAAAGGACAAACAAATATGTAGATAGATGTTCACAGAAACTGTGATTGCAATAGCCAAAAACTGAAAACGTTTCAAATGTCTCTTAATAGATTAATGGTTACACAAATTGTGGTATATCCATACCATGGACCACTATTCAGCCGATCTCAAAAGGTTGCAAACTGTATTAGTCCACATATATAATATTCTTGAAATGCCACAATTACAGAGATAGATTAGTGTTTTCTAGAAATTAGGGACAAGAGGGATGGATGTGGCTGTAAAGGGTTAGTGCAAGAGATCTTTGAAGTCGTGGAACAGTTTTTATATTAATTTGGTGGTGGTTACGTGAACAAATACATGTTACAAAATTGCTTAGAATTATATATATACACAAAAATGCATGTATGTAAAACTGGTGAAATCTGAATAAACTTTGTGGCATATGCCAATGTTAATTTCTTGGTTTTGATACTGTACTAGAGTTAAAGAGTTACTGACGGGGAATATTAGGAGGAATAGGAAAATCTACCTCTCCATAATTATTTTCTATGTCTTGTGACCTATAATTATTAATATTTAGAAATAAAACTTTTAAAAGTTAGAAATGTACTAAATCCAACAATGGTGAACTAGGAAGTATCATCTCTCTGAATTATTATGTCACTAATAAAACGATGATTAGAAAAACCCATGGAAAATTTGATGAGTGAAAAACGCAATCAGTATAATCCCATAAAATGTGCTTAGTAGATGGAATGAAGGAAGATATATAAAATGAAATTTAGCTGTTTAGGGAAAGAGGAACAGAAATTAAGCAATTTGACTGTGTCGTAGCTATCAATCTTAATCTTTTGAAATACGAAGGCTTCTTTGCCTTGCGCTCAACCTGAAGTCAGCTTTCATAATAAATGAGGTAGAGTTCAACAAAGTCAAGATAAAGAGATTGTATCAATGTAGACTTAAAAGTCAGAAATAAATGCAAAATGCAAACTCAGATGCTACCTACCACAGGTCTTTATGAAGCCATGAATTCAGTGGTAGGGACAAAACATTTAACTAGCTCATAGTTATAACCTTTAGAGGCATCATCTGGAAGTCAATAAAGTGGAATCCATACTATGTTTTGCTTACTAAGAACATCAAAGGAGCTATGTTACAGACACAACATATTTTCCCTATTAACTACAATATGCATACAGAATTCTGTAATGATTCACTGTAATGATGCATTAATGCATCCCTGGGAAAATGAGAGGCACAAACTAGGTATCAGGAAGAAACATTCGTATTATCAAAATCAAGTTCTGGATCATTTTTTTTTTTGCTATCAGCCACCAATGATGAGAGCACCATTCATCATTCAGTTGGTTTTCTCTGGACAGGAGGAGGGATGCAAGCATGTAATTGAATTAAGCATATGGGCTGAAATTCATGACTTCCAGCCACCAAATACCTGCTAGTTTCCACCTAATTAAAGGAATACAAGCTGGTATTCATGCCCAGCAGGACACAGTCTTTCACAAGAGTTCCAGGAGGAACACGTATGACCGATTTCTGAGCTGTACTCCACACCTGCTGTATCAGACCCTGAGGAGGTAGAGATGTAGTTTCCATTGTTAACAAGCACTCAGCTCCTTCTTAGCCAGAGCAGACATTGGAACATTGAATCAGGGGAGCAAATCTAGAGCCCCCACATGGAGCCCAAAGCACCATCTAAGAACTCCCTGAGTAGCCCAAGAGTTGTTAAAGTTCTTCCTGATTTTCCCCTCTTGACCCAAGGAAGACTGCAGTGGAGCCTCTCTACAGCCTCCCAGGCAGCCTGGGCAGAGCAGTTCTAAGTTCCCGACTCTGGGACTCCAGGCAGCAACCCTGACACTGTTCCAGGCTACCAACACATGACCCAGCTGCAGGGGAAGGAGAGCTGGCAGACCCCGCATGCTGCTTCTTGGCTTTTTCACTCTTTCAGGTGCTTTTGCAAATTTTTAGTTTTCCTCTCAGTGGTTTGGTGCATTTGTACCAGGTTTCTTTTTTGGCATTTTATGGTTATCATCATGAGTGTAAAGGAGGTCTTTTCTTTCCGTTTCACTTCACTGTTCTTCACTGACACCTAGCTCAGCTATTGTCTGTCTTAAATCTTTTATTAGTTCAAAGTTTGTCAGCTGAGTCTGCCTTTTGGTGAATAATAACTGGAAGTAATGAGAATGTTGTCTCTTCTTTGTAATACTTAGCTTTTTTTAAAACTTGCTGTCATAGGGCTCTGGCTAGGGCGTGCACCAGGCAGTTGAAAGCAGCAACAGCTGTTGTCTTAGTCAGTTCTGGCTGCTATAACAGATTGCCATAGACAGGGGGCTTAAAGAACAAATAGGTTTCAAAGGGAGCAAATGGGAGATAAGAAAGTCTGTGAGAATGCTTTGTTTATGCAGGTGCAAGTGGTCTTTTCCATCTTCTCTCCAGCCAGTAAAAACACCTCTAGAAAGAAGATGCATGCCAGCCTCACTCCCAGAAGCTTTTGTCTGTAGTCAGATAAGTAAGCTCTAAAAAAGCTTCTTTATCTGTTTAATCTCAAATGTCTTCAGTTTAAAATGACGTTCATACCCATTCTGGGGGTCCATGAGAGTCCCCATATTACACTGTTTCTCAGTTTTCTCTTCTTGCATTAGAAGTATCGACTTCAGGCTTTGGTCCCTAATTTTATGTCTAGTGGTTTAGAAGTAATGATATTATTTCTGTTACTCTGATAGCTATTCAAATATTTAACATATATATTTATTTGTACTTCTTTTCATTTTGTGCATTTAATGAGGGTTATCTTTATCATGCGTGAATCAAAGAAGGCCGACACCAAACTTCTGTTGTTACTTCTTCTATTTCTTAGTCTCCTACCAACAGAAACCTCTAAGCCATTATTTATACTTAACAACCACATTGAGTAATTAGACTGAACTATGACTTTTAGTGATTTCATCACTCACGAGTGCTGACTATATCCTAGGTGGGCCGCTTTCTTGGTTTCTTCTCATTTTGCTGGAGAAAAATTACAACTCTGAGTAATTCTTTCAGACTTAAGTCTTTACACACTTAAAACTTCTTTAATTTTTGCTCAGAAAGTTCAGTAAAATATTTTATTTTAAAAATAATTACCCTTCAATACTTGAAAGTAGTCCTTTATGAGGCTGCTGTTTCTTGCTACTGTGATTCTTTGCTTTGAGAGCTTATAAGGGTTCTGCTTTCATCGTGAGTGTTTTAAAATTGCAGCAAGATATTCAAGACATATGTCTCTTTTTATTCACCCTGCTCAGCTCTCAATATGGTATTGGCACATGCATAGATGAATATAACCATCTCACTTCAATTCCATGGGGAGAAAGATGTATTGCTCAATAAGTGCTGTTAGAATTATTTGCTATCCCTTAAAGAAAGTTGGACCCTTACCTCATAGCATGCACAAACATTTTAGGGAAAGAAAACATATACAATAAAAATCAAACTATTTTGTTTACCAAAACTTATCAGAAGAAACTATAATAGAATAAATTGATAGTCTCCTGGTCTGGGACCCCAAGGCTGTAAAGGATCCATAAAGAAAACAACACAAAAATGTGACTACATAAGGATGTAAAATTTACATTTAAAAAAGATGACAAATAATGTAAAAGATCACCACAGTAATTTCAAATGGATAATCCTTCAAGATAGATTGGCATAGGTAGTGAAGGGGAAAGCATAATAATTTCTATACTAATTTGCTTCTTGGGCTAGGACCCATACCCTACATCCTGACCCACACAATCAGTACTGACTTATTTTTTATCTAAGGGTCTGGGAAAATGGCTCTCTGGATCCAGAGATCCTGAGTTCCAAGGGCTACTGCCCAGGTTCCGGCCTCCAGCAATTCCCTCCTGGAACAGGAGAGCAGCCCCACTAGTCCCTCACCCACTGCAATGTGGTGCTTGCCATGTGCTACTTGTCACACTAACTTGGGGGGATTTAAAAAATGTGAATAGAACGTGGTTGCTCCCAAGGAGCTCACTGGACAGTCGGGAGGAACAGGAGTACCAAACTGACATCTGCAGCATCGTGTGATGTTTACAAAGGGTCCACCAAGGTACGCAGCAGCCCAGAGTAGGCAACTGTGTCCGGGAGTCAGGGACAGATTTCCAGGGGAGAAGTCTGGCTGGCCTGGTCACAATTCCTTAGGTTATAGACAGTCCCTGACTCAATTATCCTGTTCTTTTCCCTGTCCCTTTCATTCCCAGCACATGCATTGAGGGTCCTGCCACACTTGGTCCCTTCCAAGGTGATCTCTCCCCATCCCTGCTAAGGGCCTGTGCCATGACCTAGCTTACATCTTCCCATGAAGTGCCCCATCTTAAAAGTGAAAAAAGGCACCATTAACAGCAGCACCAGGACTAGGCACAAACCAGGGCTGTCCCAGACAGACCACAACGTATGGCCACCTCGCTGTGGACAGTTGCCCATGCCCTCTCACTGGATGAGGCTCTCTCTCTTCCAGATCTTTCTAAGATGTTATGTCCCTGTCATATGTCATCTTCTGCTCTGCAAGATGCACTTTGTGCCCTTGTCCTACAGCCACAAAGCGCCTGTCAAGGATTGGGAAAAGCACGAGGGTTTGGAGTCAAGGCCTCAGAACTGCATCAACAAGGCCTTTAATTTCATAAACGATTTCCTCAATTGTGAAGCAGAGTAATTTTAAATGACTTCACTGAAGGACACATAATTACATCAGATGAGACCACCCAGGATAAAGTGATTTGCTTACTGATGACACATGCCTCAAGGGCAGTGAATGTGAGTCTTTCTAGAAGCACAGTATCTTACACAGAGTAGGTGCTCAGCTAATACCACCCAGCTGACTGACAGCATCAGTTCCACCAACCCTGTGGCCCTGGCCCATAAGGAAAGCCTCAGTTACTCCAGGTTTTGATACAAGCAATGGGGTACATCCAGCTTAGGCCCCCACACCCTGCACCCCTGAGGTCCTAGCGTGCTGGAGAGGCCCAGTTGCCTTCTGATGCCTCACACACAACTTTGTTAGTCTCCTCCTGTGCAGACAGCTGAAGAGCACATCCCTGGTGGGCAGTGGACATACGCAGAAACCCCACAGCAGGCTCGGGAAGGGGCAGGGTGGCGGCTGACCCTGGCCCTCACCTAGCTGCCCACACTGCTCCCTCAAGCAGCTCATGATAAAGGCTGAACCGCCCATCAAGTTCCTGTCTCACGTATTTATCACACAGCCCTTACAACCCTGTTGGCTCTGTGTTCCACGCCACAAAGATCAATAAGCTTATCTCCAAAAGCCATGCTCTTGGGCACGATTAGTTTCAGGGCCCTCGGGGTGCAGGGGGTTGGGGAGCTACTCCGTGGACTGGTCCATTGCCACATGTTGGAAGACAGCCTCGTCCAGGCCACCTCAGTGCACCTCCATCCCCACAAAACTGTTCACCACAGCACCTGTCCTCTGCTTGAAATTCTGCTCAAAGTCCTGTACAGCAATTGGGTTCTGTCATTCCACACTCTGCTGTGGGACTGCTCCGTGGCCCATACTGGCTGGCAGGGGATCTGGTCAAAGGAAAGTAAATGTCAGATGCTGAGTGAAACCAGTCAAGAAGCGACAGTATGAAAACCCCACAGTGGCTTCAGAAAAAACAAACTCAGTCTTTTTAGGAACTGGAAGGCTGACTGGCAGAGCAGCCCAGAGCAGGTGTGAAAGTGGAGCCAGCTCAGCGGGAGGGAGAGGGGATCTCTCTGTCTTTTAACTTTAAAAAATAAAGCACAAGAGCCTGAGCTCTTCCCTGATGTGACAAGATACTGGCCAGTAATGAGTCAGACTCTGGAGTCAGGCAGACCCAGTTGGGTGACCTTGGGCAAGGGGCTCAACCTCTCTGAGCACTAGTTTCCGGCTGTAAGAATTGTTGACACTCAAACACACTTCATAAAGTCCAGCAAGAAGGCATAAAGCCACGATGTCCTGGCTACCATTCCCTGGCACTGGGCGAGTGTCCAGTAAAGGGGGCTTGGCTCCAGGGTGTTGAAGACCAGGAGCTGAGGGCAAGTAAGCTGAATGCAGTGGATGGGACCTTCGGAAAGCACCGATGAGGCAGGCAGCATTGACAGTCAGTCAGCAACAGTCCACTCCCTCTGGTGCAGACAGGTGGGCTCCAAGTTAGCCCAAGACAAACAGCTGGGCCACCATGGGCTGAGTAAGGACACACATGCACTTGCCCTTCCTCCCTTCCTCTTGCTGAGATGCTAGAAGAAACAACAAAAGCAAAACCTGCCCACTGCCACGGGCTGGGAGGAGTGTACAAGCAGAAAAGAACAGAGAATAACTTCCAGACAAAATCACCCGATGGGAATCAATTGCTAACAAGTCAAGAGGAGAATATAAATAAATATTTTTAAAAATTTTCAAAGCATAAAGGAACTGAAACAAAAATTCAATCAAAGGATCAGGGCCTCTCCTCTCTCTCCTGTCTCGCTCACAGTCAAAGCCAAGACCTCCACGACTTGGTCCCCAGCTTCCCCCATCATGTCCCTGACCCTCTCTCTGACCACTGGCCTTCCCCACCCAGCAGTTCTCTCCAGCCACGGCAGCTGCACTTGTTCCGAGGACAGATCTGGGCGGCGTCTTCCTGCCTTAGGGCAACTGATGAATTTTTAAAAAGATAAAATCATGACACTTGCACAAATATAAAGTGACCATGTGTCAAAGACTACTTAAGTCATTAATGAAGGAACCAGGAAAACGTTCAAATCAATTCTGCCACGCATCCTAAAAGCAGACACAGACAAAGACAACTGGGCACACTGATCCGAATCTGTCAGCAGCAGAGCTGGTCCACCAGACAGAACCCAGTTGCTTCTCTGTAGACTAGAATCATTTGTTTTGCCATCAGTTTTCTAGAAGTTAGAGTTGAAAACTAGTTTGAAGACCATGACAGGCAAGTCCACTACAGACTCAGATGACCAGGAAGGCACCTGTGACCACGCCTAGCGTTCCATAGGAACCCAGTTGTCTTCCTTCCTCCCTCACTGTTTGTTTGCATTTCACAGTCTTGCACAAGCCTTCTCGACAGGGCCCCCACACTGGCTGTTCTTTCCGTCGGGAACACCCTCCACTTGATATTGCGGGGCCCGTTCTTTCGCAGCCCTCTAGTCAGCCTCCTGGTCTCTCCCTGACCTCTGGCTCAGCCCTCACTATCCCGTTTCCTGCTTCATTTTTCTGGGAACACCCACACTCTGGCCCATGCCCCCTCCTCTCTTCCCCACCTCTGTTTCTCTGGTGGGTTTGGGTCTGGTTGGATCACTGCTGCATCCTGTGTTCCCAGAGCAGTGTATGATTGTGCTGCAGGAGCCTTCACTAAATATTGGTTGAGCGAATGAACAAATTAAAAACAAACATCCACGGTGACTGTGATGAGACAAGGGAGGGTGAGATGGACAGTTCGGAGGATGACTTTGAAGATGCAAACACAGGTTGGCTAGCTCCGCTCGCTTCTTGAAAACAGGCTGCTACTTGCTCCCCCTCTTCCCACCACGCATGAGTTAGAAACAGCTTCCTTCCAGCTCGGGTGCGAATATTTGATAATACAGAAGCTGTAACAGCACATTCTCAAAACTCCTCTGAACTACTACTGTCTTAGTTTGTTTACTGTTACTTATAACCGAATGCCTGAAACTGAGTAATTTATAAAGAAAAGAATTCATTTCTTACAGTATGGAGGTCAGGAGTCCAAGGTCAAGGAGCTATATCTGATGAGGGCTTCTTGCTGGCAGGGACTCTCTGCAGTCCCAAGGTAGCGCAGGGCATCGCACGGGAAGGGGACTGCAGGTGCTGGCTCAGGCCTCTCTTCCTCTTCTTATAAAGCTACCGGTCCCATTCCCATGACACCCTATTGATCCATTAATCCATGAATAGATTAAAGCATTCATGAGGGCAGAGCCCTCGTGAACTAGTGGCCCCTCAAAGGCTCCACCTCTCAATACTGTCATATTGGCGGGTTAAATTTTAACAAAAATTTTGGAGAGGATAGATATTTAAATATTTATAGAGGGCAAATATTCAAACTATAACAACCATATCACCTTCCAGTGATGCCCCTGGGCCCTTCAGGAGCCTGGCCATGACTGCATGAAGACACTTTGAGCATCAGCAGGCCAACCTTGGTTAGGCTGAGGGATACCACAATCTCAGGAGCTACTGGCATAACAACACTACATCTCGCAGATTTACTCCCTAAGATGCCATTCCATGTGGGCATTGCCTTGGTACCATAACAGACACATCGCAGCCCAAGCGGAGCAGGTGCCACTTGCTGGGATGCAGACCTGGGCTCTTCTTTAGTCCAGTGAAAACTGCCACCTGCCTGCCTCCTCTGCTCTGGCTGGGAACACCCTCACCCCATCTCAAGACCTAGGACTCTCTCCCTTCCACCCACATTGTTGCTATGCTCCCCACCAGAAGCTGAGATTGGATGTACAACCTCACCAGGGTGAAAGCAACTAGAACTGGAGTGTATGGCTCATCTGCTATAGCAAACCACGTCGACAATCATCCTCCCGTGCCCAAGACCCTGACGGCTGCCTCCTGCAAGCATCTGCAGCTCTGCACTTGATCCACACACGGGGTGGGGCAGGCCAGCCAGAGACGCCAGGGAGCTGACACCCCTGGAAGCAGCTCTCAGCCTATGATGGAAGGCAGCGGGCAGATAAGCAGCCCAGTTTCCTGAGAACAAGTCTGAGATGTGCTATACACAGTCTTCCAGAGCTCTCAGTAGGAATGGGCTCTGGTTGCCCGTAGCATGATTTGCTTTCAATGCTCACTCCAACGACTTGCCTCCCCTCCCTGCCTCACTCCCCCTCTTCTCATCCTGCTTCCCAGGATCCCTTCCCAAATAAGCTACATGCTCAGGAATGCTTGTCCTGGGTTGACTCCTGCAAGAACTTAAGACACCTGGCAACTCAGTGATGAGCATGATTACAAGCCCTTACAGGCTGGGCCACACTGCTCTCAAGTGTGTCCTCCCCAGGCTCTGCTGTCACCCGCAGGGTCAGGGAAATGAATGAAAGAAAGACACAAGCCTGCAGATGACAAATGCAGCTTTGCACAGTCAGTGAAAAAGGATGGCTGACACCCCATGCTGTTCTAAACTTTCAGAGCCAACAAAAACATCTTTAAATATCTTTATCAAAAAAGATTTCCATTATTGCAATAGAATTTTCTGATCGAGCAGCTCAGAAACAGAGAAACCCAGAGAGGCTGAGGCAGTTGCCTGTCTCCGCACAGTGCAGGGGCATCCGTGGAGCTGCCGCTGCCGGGATTCAGACTGCCCTTCTGCAAGCCAGCTGCTGATCCCAGCAAGGCCTTGAATTCCATCCAAAGGGGAAAATCATGGCAAGCCATCCATAATTGCTACCTACTTTGGGCAAGATGGTGTTCAGAAAACTCCTTGTGCTGCAGGCTTAAAGTAAAGCAGAATAAAGCAACAAAGAAATGACTGGGCTCAGCACCAGACAGAGACGTTTTTTCCGTGCCCATCCTCTCCTCAGAGCAACCTGGCCAGCTGGCTGGCAGCGGCACAACTTGTTCCCCATCTATCAAGGAAATACAGCAGCCCATTCCAGAAATGATGCAGAGATAGCTGTTTTGCAGTGACCCAGCCACTTCAAAGCACGGAAAATGCATTATATCTCAAAAAGCAATAGTGACTCACGTGGGGACTCCAAAGTCAAACCAGAATAGAGCGAGAATTAGGACAGACATGTTTGGGAGGCTTCATTTGAGCTACATCAACACTCCTTTCAAAACTGGGGTTTATACAGAACCATGCATTTAACCCCCTCCTTTAGGAAAAGCCCCTCTACTCCATTCAGACAATAACGAAATCACAGATGAGTCTACTGAGCAGAACATATTAGTTTCTGTGCCTGGAAGCTGGTAGAAAATATTAAACTCAGTATTTCTCAAAATCCCCAATGAAAGAACGTCAGAGGGTCAGGATATTACTAGTTAATCTTATTTTTGCTATTTCCTGTGTCAATTTTTGGACTCAGTCTCAGTTGGATGCTTTCTAGGTTGCCTACATGATTTCTTTCTTCTCTGTTCTTAGCAGCACTGTATCACACTGATCTGTCCTCTTCACTCCTCCTCCTAATTCCTGCCCTCCCTTCCTCTGTCCATCTTGTCTTTGCACAAACGTGTATCAAGTGCCCTGCTAGGTGCCCCTAAGAGGTATCAGACCCTAAGTGCCATCGTGGACAGGAATCTTTTGTATGTGACAGAGAAATGTGTTCTAGACTTGGCACAGGTGAGGGTGTCAGGGAGGTTTCCCTGGCAGACTGGGAGTTGAGGGGTGGGCATTCTTCACCCTGCAAGAAGCTTATATAAATGCTCTACCTGGAAGCGTCGGTGAATCAATGAGCTGAAGGACACACAGTAGAGCTGGAGGGCGGATGAGGCTACGGGCAGGGGTGGGCTGCTCGGCACATACCTGGGGGCTGCGCAGTGAGTCCAGATGGCGAGGGGAAGCCAGCCGGCAAGGGAGGCAGGGATAACAAGATCTGACTTGTTTGGAAGCTCTCTCCTCATGCTTGCTCCTCCTCCCACATTGCCCCTTTCAGTGGGCACATGGCAGAGTGTGATTCCCCTTCACGATGCATGCCTCCTCTGGTCTCTCTGTTCCCTGAGGCTTTGACCCTTGCAGTTTCATCACTTTCCTTCCTTAGCTGTGATCACTTGTGTCCCCAGAGCGCCCTGTGGCCTCCCTCCATCCCTTCTTGCCCTAGATACGGGTGCTGATTTCCCCTAGATATGGGTGCTGATTTCCCCTTCCTCACGTCCAAGCTGTGCCCTGCCTACTCTGACCAACAGAATGTGGTGAAGGGCTGTTGCAGGACTCCCACACTCAGTCCCTAGAAGTCCCAGCAGCCTCTACTTCCTTCCTGTCAGAGCACTCCTGGCCACCAAGCTGGGGGACACCGAGCCTTGTGAAAAGGCCCAGAAAGGGTGGGTTTGAGCTTCGCACCAGGATCAGATCCCCACCAGCTCAGCCCAGTCCTGCCCCACTGTGGAAGTGCACCCTTCGGCATGCCGGCCCAGTGGAGCCCCAGCCCATGGCTGTGCCCGATGCCACATGAAATAGACAACCAGCCACATGGGCTGGACGGCCCACGGCATCATGAGGAATAATATGAGCTGTCTGCTTTAAGTCATTCAGTTCTGAGTGGTGTGTTCTGCAGCAATAGATATGTATCTACGAGTGGCTTAAATATCCTCTGAAATCTACTCATTCGACGTTGGGTTCATGTGGACCTGCAGGCCATATATTTAGTAGTTACGTCAAAAAAGTCCCATATTCCATGTCTCAGGAAAACAAAAGCAGAAAATGAAGCAGCCTCTACATCCTCGACGACAAAGCCCGGCAGACGGTCTATGGCCACATGGGAAAGAGGAAAGAGCAGGATCCTTGAGTTGAGCTCAAGAGATGTGTGAGTGATGGGGTTCTGCACCGGCAGCTGCGCCAGGCATGCGGGGCAAGGATCGTTTCTGAGGACCTGGACGCTGGTAACATTCAACAGGCAGAGACTGCTATATCTTTGCTCCTTGAAATTCAGTTACAACTTGGAAATTCCTCATTAGCCAGAGCATGTGGAATCACCAAAAATCATACATTTTGGAGTTAAAGATCCTAAATATAAGCCATATAAACTGCCTCATATAGCCTTATTAATAAGATCCCACCACTGTATTATACATATAATATGGTGGGGCTTTATATATATATATATGGAGATAGCATCTCATTTTGTCACCTAGGCTGGCATGCAATGATGCAATCAAAGCTCACTGCTGGGCTCAAGGGACCCTTCTGCTTCAGCCTCCTGAGTAGCTGGCACTGCAGGTGCAGGTCACATGCCCAGCTAATTTGTTGTTGCTATTGTTAGAGATGGGGTCTCACTACATTGTTCAGGCTAAATGTTATAAAATTTATTCTTGATTTCAAACTTAAAAAAAATCTGAATAGGGAAATGAAAAACATTGATTTTTTTTCTAAATTGTTAAATTACCATCTAGTTCTAAAAGCAGAAATCCTCATCATTCTGCCTGTAAACACACAACTGCCTTTACAGAATGTGTGCTCTTTTCTGAGTACCAAACTAAGTGTGCTCCACACATCCACAGAGTGATCCTCCAAACTCTCTGAAGCTGCCGCTTCCCCCATTTTTCAAAGGAGAAATCTGAGACTCAAAGGTTATACAGACTGTAAACATTACAGCTAAAATTAACACTCAGACTTCTTCAACCCTGACCCTTTGCCCTCAGAAGTCAGAGGCAATGCCCTTATTAGGCACTGAGTTGCTTCCCCCTCACACTCACAGGTTGAAATCCTAACACCTGGTGCCTCGGAGTGTGACTCTATTTGAAGATAGAACCTTTGAAAAGGTAATTAAAGTAAAGGGGGGTCATGAGAGTGGGGCCCTACTCTAATCTGACTGGAGTGTTTAAGGGAAGAGGAGATTAGGACACAGACAAGGACAAGGGAAAGTCGTGTGAACTCAGTGAGATGGCAGCCACCTACCAGTCAAGGAGAGAGGATCAGAAGAAGCCAGCCCTGCCAACACCTTGATTCAGACTTCAGGCCTCCAGAATTGTGACAGAGCAACTTCTATTGTTTAAGCCTCTGAGGCTGTAGCACTTTGTTCCAGCAGCCTTGGCAAACTAATACAGCCCCCAAGAAATAGAAGACCCCAAGTCCAGGCATGGAAAGGCATGTGTTTGATCCACTCAACAGGGGACCACTTACTCCTATATTAGATGTTTTTCAAAGCTCAGTTGTCCAAACCAATTTAAGAAGCAAAAAAGTGGCAGCAAATCAGAAGAGGATACTCTTTCAGAGACAGCCCCAATGATTCAAGTGAAATGTGACCCCCCAGCAGTAAAGACAGAGACAGAATGAAAAGTCAATACAAGAAACGCCATCACCCAGCCTTCTGGAAGTAGCCATGTAGGACAACACATTGCCTGTCCAGCAGGATCACTGAGTGACCATCAAGGGCAATTTGGTCACACTGTTCCCTGCATCAGGAAAGCCTGGGCTTCCTGCTTCATTCGGCTGGGATGAAAGATAGCGGTCATCATTAGGAAATAACTTTCTTTTTTCTGATGCTGTTTATGAGATCTGAGACCTTATTAGTAAGAAATGTTCTGGGGTCCCTTATTTGACTATGTGGTTTAACAAAAAATTTTACTGCTTCTAGAAACTTACCCTGCCTAGATAATTGCCTTTGAGGCATCTGGTCTGCAAGTCAGACTGCCTTTGTTTACCGATGTGTCCCTTATTTCCTGACCTCAGGAGAAAGACTATTAGAACACAGGTATGCACCCTGCAGGGGAAGTTTCTGAATGCAGCTAGAGATGATGGTCCTCACGCTCACCTGCAGCCACCTCTGCCACAGAACTCTTCAATGCACAAGGGGGAACATACCAGATGAGGATGGAGGCCCAAACTGTGGGCTCCGGTGGTGCGTCCCATAGGCCAGCACTTTCCACTGTTGGTCATAACTACTGCCATTCAGAGAACAAAGGCACTGCCTTGTGCAAGAATATTCCATGTGCCAATATGCACAGAAACAATGCTAGGCCCCCAGAACACACAACTTCGTGGACATCTTAGCATGCTAGCCAGTGTGTGCACGTGTGCGTGCCAAACCAGGGAATGCTGGCAGAGGCAGACAGAGCTGCTTCTCAGAGGCCTGGCCACTTGGAAAGTCATTTAGGGAGCAGTGGCCCCAAATCGTAGATAACATATCCAGCATTTCTGTGAAATATTCAAATATACTTGATAGCTACATGCATGCAAGCATAAAATCATTTTTCCCTTTGCTCAATAGGCTTACCTGTTATAGAGCAGGATGTCTGGCTTCCAAATCTGGCCATCTGGGAAACGCACAGTCTTCACTCCTGGATATTCTGACACATTCCACTGTAAATAGTGATCTGTCCAAGACTGACACACACAATGACATTAGCAGCACTTCACTTCCTTGTCCACTTATATTTCTTATACGCGATTATGAGGTAAGGGCAAAGTCAAAGAGAATTCCAGATATTTATTATAACCGAATTGCTATGTATAAAATATAATGAAAATAGGAATTCAATAATCCCTTCCAAAGTGACTGTGAAGAGCATAAAAATCACATTTAGGGCCCTGCTCTCACCACGAACACATTCAGATGGCAGCAATAAAGTGAATTCCAACTCTCTGCATGGCCCCAAGCTTCTCCTCCTGCAGTGGATGAGTTACTTCTAGCCAAATGAATAACTGTTTTGCTTTCAGAGTTTTCACTGTGAGAATACTCTGAAAAAATAAATTCACTTATTTCCATTGGAATAAGAACCTGGCTGGAGGAATGTGGAATATTTATTTCCATAAAACAATACTGCACAGATGCATGGGAACCTCTCAGAACTTCTAACGGAATGTTTTCAGATTTGAATTCTTACTTTGTCACAGGGATAGTGCTTCTGAAATCCTACAGTGCAAACCCTGAGCCCTGACGGTGAAACACAGAGTCAGGATGAAAGGAGGCAGGTGAGGACTCAGGAAGCATTCACACAAGCTCAGGGACAGGCCTTAATTAAGGTTATTGAGTGACTTTTGCCAGGAGAAAAACCATGTCTGGGGTCCTCCCTCCCAGGACCAGGTGCTAGACAGCCCTTCCTAGAGCCCACAAGCTCCGCAGAGGATGCTGTGGTGGGATCCTACCTGCAGCTGCCACATAACCAGCAACACCCCATGGGAGGCTTGGGGCTGACAAGTTTGAACTCAGAAGCTCCTATAATTGCACCATTATCCTGTATTCTGTCCCCCTGGTACCGCCCATGCTCTGGAGTTCACGCTTTCCAAGATTCAGAAAAGTATGTGATACACCACCCCAACCTGGGACCAGAGTAGCTCCTCACAATCAAACGTGGTAATTTCTGCAGCAAAACATGCCTATTTCCACTAAGTGAGACAAATAAATGCCTCGACTGCATATAGATTTCAATTTGACTTTAGGCCAAAAGAGTTTGATGCAAAGTTACAAAAACAACATCAAAGGAGGGGGAAAAAATGTCAGAGCTGCTGAGATTTGAGAATTGCAGATGAGGGGCTGTGGGCCTAGAGCTATTGATACTGCCAGCGAGGGAGTCAAAAGACATGTCCTAGACCCACCATCCTCTGCAGAGGGCAGGCAGCATCCACAGAGATAGTCCCAGGTCTAGAAGGATCTAATCTGACATCAAAGGAGAGGAAATATCCAGGTGAGTGACATTATTTTGCAGCCAGGGACCTTCAGGAATGAAGATGTGTTAATGGGTGATGTGCCGTAGTATCCTCCGGGGCATTCAGAATTGACAGGTGCCTGCTGGGGTCTCTAATGAGATGGACGTGGTTGGGGAGGGGGCAGGGGGACATATCCAGAAAGGGTAGGTCCTGTCCTAGTTGTCTTCCAGGAATGCCTGGGTGCCAACCAAGCCACGCTTCCTGCAGCTTGCTCCAACTTGGCACCTCTGCCCTGTGCTTCCCTTCATTTCTCTCCCTTGCCCTGGGCACGAGGCCCTTCCATAGCCAACACCTGTGCTTCCTGTGCCACAGTCTTGCCTCTCACCCTGGGATGCTTCTCTGGCTTGGTCACTAATTATCACAGAGCTGATTACCTTCACCATTATTACCACACAGGTCAGGGCCACAGGGTTCCATAACTGCCCTGGAAAGTGGTCATGATAATCCAAGGCACTTCTCCCCTCTCCCCTGCCTGCTGAATAATGGCCGGAGATGGAGGGGAGACAGGAAATGGGAATGGGAATGGGAGTGCTTGGTTGGTCAAACCCAGACCTCTTCCAAGACACAGCCAGAGCTGCACGCTGCCTCTCCACACCCATACACCCCACTGTGTGTACCATCGACTCATCCCTTCCCAGCCAGATCACAGCCTTTACGGTAGTCCAGTGTCCTGTGTATGTCCAGATTCACCATAGTCTGGGGGAGGCAGTGTGATGACTGCTCCCATTTATAAGAGGAAGCTGGGGTTCAGAAAGCTAGGAGGTTTTAGTCAGTCACTGGGTCAGCACTTAACTGTGTTATTTGACTTTAAGCAAACTGATCTTTGGGCTCTACCAGCACTAGTTTTTCTGGCTCAATCTCCCTGATGCCGCTGCCCATCTGCTATTTTCCCTTGCTCCAAACCAGGCTGACCATTGTGTCAGAGGCATTTGAACCAGGGCAACTCCATCTTCAATAGGAGCTGGGTAAAACAGGGCTGAAACCTCCCACTGGGCTGCATTCCCAGATGGTTAGGCATTCTAAGTCACAGGAAGAGACAGGAGGTTACCACAAGGTACAGGTCATGAAGACCTTGCTAATAAAATAGGTTGCAGTAAAGAGGCCGGCTGAATCCCATCAAAACCGAGATGGCCGCGAGAGTGACTCCCAGCAGTGCCATGACAGTCTAGAAATGCCATGGCAACATCAGGAAGTTACTCTATATGGTCTAAAAAGGGGAGGCATGAATAACCTACCCTTTGTTCAGCATATCATTGAGAAATAACCATAAAAATGGGCAACCAGCAGCCCTTGGGGCTGTTCTGTCTATGGAGCAGCCATTATTTTATTCCTCTACCTTCTGAATCAACTTGCTTTCACTCTACAGACTTTCCCTGAATTCTTTCTGGCATGAGATCCTAGAACCCTTTCTTGGGGTCTGGATTGGGACCCTTTTCCAGTAACAGCTGTGGCAGAAAAGGTGGGGGGAGCTGCAGAAAGCATCCGAATCAGACAGACCTGGGTTTGCACCAAGGGTCTGGCAGAGACTAACGGTGGGAGCTTGTTCAGGTAGATTGCTGTCTCTGAACTGCAGGTTCCTTGTACGTACCCTGCCTCATAGGATGAGATGAGATCATGTACGCAGCTGCATATTAAAGTCATATGGCCCTGGTAGGCAACTGATGAATGATGGCTTAAAGAGAAAGAGAGGGATTGCCCCATTTTACAAAATCCTGTGGAACTTGGGAGCTGTGATAACAGTCATAACGTAGCTGCAGCCGAAGGTGGGGAAGAGTGAGTGCCCACGTGGAGTGGGAACTTCATGCTGCATGCTCTGGAGCCCAGGTCCGCACTCCTAAGCCCAGGGTGACCCCCACAGGCTCCCATGAAGGTTTCCTAAGAATGGACATGGAATAAGACCCTATAAACAACAACCTTCTAGAAAAAGTTGTTCTCTCAAAGCACTTGCTTCCTAGGTCCCTCAGGAAGAGGCATCAGGCAAAGTCTTTGTGGACAGCACCTGACATGTTTTCCAGAGCAGGGATCTGAAAAGAAGCATCCATGAACCTGGACTCTGAGACCACCACATTTAGAGGAGTGTGTGCTCTCCTTTCTCTCCCTCTTTCTGTGTGATTCCTTCTCATTAAATCTTCAAAAGAAGAGTGCACAGGGTTGTGAGGGGACACCCAAGGGTGGAAGAAGCCATTGATCTAAAAGGCACCGTGGGAACCCCAATTCTTCCATGGCTCAGGCACCTGGGCCCCATGGGTGCTGCTTGGAGCCCACAGGAATCTAAATATGTGTGGTTACTAACAGCATGGAAGCTTTGAGGGAGGGTGGAGGAGAAGAAAGGGAGGACAGAGAGGAATGGAGAGAGGAAAAGGAAAGTTAACTTTTATTTAAAAAAAAATACATTATGGTATAATAAGAAAATAGGTTCGGTTTTCCTGGCACCGAGCTTCTAAAGCCCTTGGAATTTCCTGCATAAGAGAAGTGTCTTTTGTGATCCATACATAGCCCCTTCTGACCATGCCTGAGGCCTGAGTGTACACTGAAGAGGTGACTTAGGGTTGGGCACCTAGACAGCTGTCATGGTGGCGGGTCACCGAGTGACTGCAGGAAGGAGCTTTCCTCCCACTGTACTCACAGCTCTGGGGAGGGGGGAGAAAGGGGCTGGAGGCAGGGTATAAACACTCTTGGTGGGCACATCCAGGTGCCAGGAGGGTGTCTGCTGAGGAGAAGCTCCGCCGCTCCGCATGCCCTTCCTGCCGCCATGCTCTGCCCTCAGCATCCTTCCACTTGGTGGTTCCTGAGCTGCATCTTTTAGAATAAACCAATAAACGTCAGTCATGGGTTTTTCTCCTTCCAAGTTGTTTCATGTTGCTGAATTTCTGTTCTGAAAATCTGAATCCATGTAATCTTTTCTCCAGGGTATTTTATATAAGTAGATATTAAATATTTATTTGATAAATATATTTTTAATTTATAAATCTTTATAAATAAATGTTTGTGTATTATTTAAAATTTTATTAAATAAGCAAAGTATTTTCCAGAGCTCTGTGAGCCATCTTAGAAAGTTATTGAACCTGGGGGAGAAGGGTACAGGAACCCCCAAAATTTCAGTCACCTGGGTAGATAGGGGTAGCCTGGGCACCCCATTTGCAGCTGATATCTGAAGTGAGGCTGAGCCCTTTAACCTTTGGTTCTGATTTGAACTCCAGGTAGATAGCATGAGAAATGAATCGAATTGGTGGACCCCCTGTTGCTGCTGGAAAATTAGTTGTTGGTGCTGGAAAAGACATCACACGTTTGATGTCAGAAAACACTTATCTTTTCAAAATTCTTCCAGTGCATTATTTTGATAGAGAAGGAAAGCAGGCTTCTTTCCACCCCCACTCTTTTCTCTTGGTGAGACATAATGATTGAAACATCGCTCTCACCTTGACATGCTGTCACAGCCCTAAGCAAGACATTAGCTGGCTTGTCTGTGAACAGGAAGCGTGGCATTTCCACGTGTCAGAGATCAAGTGATAATGAATACAGAAATTAAAAAGGTAAACATTTGAGAAAAAAATATGGTTTAAAATCTAATCACCTATGGTGTGAATGCTATTAGTACCATAATTAGAATTGGGAGGTTAAAGTTAGAGAATGACCCAGGAAGGCTGGGAAAATCAAATGCCAGAATGGTCACGGTTGCAAAATTAAGAGAAGACAGAGGTTTTTTGTTGTTGTTGCTTGCTTGTTTTTTGAGAAGGAGTCTCACTCTGTCGCCAGGTTGGACTGCAGTGGCTCAATCTCGGTTCACTGCAGCCTCTGCCTTTGGATTCAAGTGATTCTCCTGCCTCAACCTCCCGGGTAGCTGGCACTGCAGGCGCACACCACCATGCCCAGCTAATTTTTGTATTTTTAATAGAGACAGGGTTTCACCATGTTGGCCAGGATGGTCTCGATTAATTGACCTCGTGATCCCCCTGCCTTGGCCTCCCAAAGTGCTGGGATTATAGGCATGAGCCATCACGCCCAGCAGAGAAGACAGATTTTTTAATAGCAAATTTAAGTCTCTGGATAGTTCAAATGTTTCTTCAGAAACTGAAATGGCTTCTGTCATTTCTTCTCATAGATTAAATCAGATTATGTCTGACAGGCCTCTCAAAATAATAAAAACTAATCTGCAGAGAAAATCGGCTGCAGAGGAACCAGCTGCTTCCTCCTAGGAACATGAAGAGGTGAACAGAGAGATCAATCTCCTTCTACTCCCTCACATTTCTGAACGATCAAAATCAAGGGCACCTGGGAGAAAGAATAACAAAACTAATAAACTGTGGGTCAAAGAGAATTTTTCGTTTTTTCACTTTTGTGCATTTTCCATTTTTAATGTACAGAAAATGTATCATTTGCAGAGTTTAAATACCCTGGAGAAAACATTGCATGGTTCAGATTTTCAGGGTAGGAATTCAGCAACATGAGACTCGAGAGGACAAAAACTCATTGCTAGAGCCGTTTCTGTGGCTTTGCTCCCGCCCACATTTGTGCTCCCCTCGGAACCCGGCCCTGAGAGCCTTCAGTATCAATCTTCACTTTGTGTGTGTCCATTATCGTGCTGGGTCAGGCCAGGCTGGTCCCCGGCCAGGGAACACAAGCACAGCAATCAATGGAAGGTTGCTTAGAAGCGGCCCCTGGGCAGCATCCAAGCTTGCCCTGGTGACACCTGAGTTCCCCATGTCCATGCTGTTGACATGAGTAGGAACGCCAGGGCTTCCAGACTGAAACACTGGGTCGGGGTGAGGGCACAGAGACACAGGCATCAGTTAGATGACTGTTAAGGTTTGTTTTAAATCAAAGATTCTTGTGAGTCCTTAAAAATTCAGTTGGGTCCTTTATAGGGACATGGATGAATCTGGAAACCATCATTCTCAGCAAACTGACATAAGAACAGAAAATCAAACACCGCATGTTCTCACTCATAGGCTGGTGTTGAACAGTGAGAACTCATGGACACAGGGAGGGGAGCATCACACACTGGGGCCTGTTGTGGGGGAATAGGGGAGGGACAGCGGGGGGTAAGGAGGTTGGGGAGGGATAACATGGGGAGAAATGCCAGATATAGATGACGGGGGGTGGAGGCAGCAAACCACACTGCCATGTAGGTACCTCTGCAACAATCCTGAGTGTTCTGCACATGTACCCCAGAACCTAAGTGCAATAAATATATATAAATTCAGTTGGGAAGCAGTGTTACAACTGCTAGATCATTGAGAGAAGCGGATTTCCAGCTAAATGTTATCACCCACCTCCTCCTCCTCCTCCTCTGGCTCCTTTTGTCCCCCTCCTCCTCCTCTTTACCTCCCCCTCCTCCTCCTCTTGTCCTCCTCCTCTTGACCTCCTTCTCCTCCTCCTCTTTACCTCCTCCTCCTCTTTACCTCCCCCTCCTCCTCCTCCTGTCCTCCTCCTCCTCACCTCTGCCTCTTCCTCACCTCCCCTTCCTCCTCCTCTTGTCCTCCTCCTCCTCACCTCCACCTCCTCCTCCTCTTGTCCTCCTCCTCTGCTGCCTCCTCCTTTTTACCTCCTCTTCCTTTCCTCCTCCTCCTTTCCACCTCCTTCTCCTTTTTACCTCCTTCTCGTCTGCCTCCTCCTCCTCCTTTTGTTCTTTTTTCCTCCTCCTCTTCCTCCTCTTCCTTTTTACCTCCACCTCCTCCTGTTATTCTCCTGCTCCTCCTTTCCTCCTTTCATCCTCCTCTTTCCTCCTACTCCTTTCCTTCTCTTCAGCCTCCATTTTCTTCTAAACCTGTTAATTACACAGCCTGATTTTAAATGGCTTAAAGGTAGAAACTGGGCTATATATTTTTGGGTCCCCTCACCTGGCCCAGTTCAATGCCTTCCACATAGTAGGCTGCTCCAGAAGAGGAGGCGAGTTTTCAAACAAATGAAGCTGCAGATGCTTCTGCAAATGCAAGCTTTAATTAAAAACCAGCTGTGCTTGAAATAAATGTGTAGGTCTCTAGTGACACCCTCTGAAGCAAGGATGTTTCTGAACTCAATACTAGAAGTAATAATCCAGTTACATGTTTCTTGGAAATCACCATCCTTTAAAGAAAATTGCCAAATCATATACAATGCTGAAGACTCTTCACTTACTGAGGGCTAAGGGAGATAAGCACCAGGGACAGAGCTCTCCATAGCATGCATTTCTCTCTGTAAGAAAAATGTCAACAGCAGCTCTGTTCCTTAGAGGGCATGGCAAACATCCAACTTCAATTAACAAGGGAAGCACCTGCCTCATTCTGCAGAGCCTGACCTTACACACTCAGTACGGAAGTGCTGCACAGTTGTTTAGGAGATGGCTTTACGTTGTCACACTACCTAAGAACCTCAAGGTTCACCTGGAGTTTTTGCTTCATTCACTCATTCAGCAAAAGCTCTTCAGTGCCCACTACAGGTGAGACAGTGGGCTAGGGGCTGTGAGTATGGCAGTGATCAAATCCACCCCGAGCCCTGTCCTCATCCCCCACCTCCTCCGGTGCACACATTTTAATGGGGAGAAAGACTCAGAACCAATGAACAGGTAGACGAGTGAACACAAAGCGAGTCAGGTGATGAGAAGCCTTCTGGAGAAAAATGAAGCACGATAAAGAGAAGAGTGGGCTGGAGGTGGAGGGGAAGGTTTGGGACCATACATCAGAGCTCAGGGAAGACCTCAATGAAGAGGTGACCGTTAGGAAGAGACCAGTGAGAAGTGAAGGAGAAATCAAGTGGTTCTTAGGGAGACTCTTCCTGGCAGGGAGAGCAGCCAGTGCACAGGCCCTGAGGTGGGCACATGCGCAGGTGACATGTGTCACCCAACATCCAGAGGGCAGTAAGTGCAGCCAGGAAGCAGAGGACAGTGGGGATGGGAAAAGGAGGAGCCAGGCAGGGAGGGAATTGAATCCAAGGCCACTTTCAAGGACTTCAGCTCCTCCTTTGTCCTCCTCCTCCTCCTTTTGCCCAGGGAGACAGGAGCCCCTGGAGGAATCTGTGCCAAGGAGGTATATGTTGGCTGCTATGTTGAGGACAAACACCACCAGAAGAGGCAACACTGAAGCAGGAAGGTTGCATGGGGACTTCTCATAATGGAAGTGAGAGATGATGCCCATGTAGATCAGGGTGAAAGCATCATGGTTGCTGCCCAGTAATTAGATACTGGATCGGTTTTGCAGGTCAAGCTGCTGGGATTTGCTGATGTATCAGAGGTGAGGTGTGCCAGACAAGAGTTAAGGGTGACTCTGAGGTTTTTTGGTCTGAGCCAACGGATCCATGGTGTTAACACTTACCCAAATGAAAAGTCTGTAGGAAGGACAAGAGTGAGAATAACCCACAGATGCTATTATGATGTTAGAGGCAGCGAGGACAATCATGAATGCAGGGCTCTCAGCAGGGGCCAGCAGATGAGCCTGTAAATGGGAGGAAGGGCTGAGCCTTCCAGGAAAGCCTGGATCATGTGTCCTGGGCAAAAGGAGGGAAGTCAGAGTAGGTGGCATAGGTGAGGGCAGGGATGAGGTCACTGAAGCATGCTGCTTTAAATCCTGCAGGGGAATCTCCAGAGGGCTCTCACCTGACTACTGTGTAGGTTCTACAAGGGTCTCACATGTAGCTAAGGGTGTACCTTGGGCACCTAGCAATGGCTTTAAGCAGATCTGTTTTATTTTTTTCTGAGATGGAGTCTTGCTCTGTTGCACAGGCTGGAGTGCAGTGGCGCGATCTTGGTTAACTGCAACCTCCACCTCCTGGGTTCAAGCAATTCTCCTTGCCTCAGCCTCCTAAGTAGCTGGGATTACAGGCACAGGCCACCATGCCCAGCTAATTTTTGTATTTTTAGTAGAGACAGGGTTTCACCATGTTGCCCAGGCTGGATGCAGATCTGTTTTCTATCCCTCAACTTCCCATGTATTCACAGGAAAACTCACCTGCCCAAGAACCACATAGGACTATCCTTTGCCTCCATTTTTACTTCTCCCATTCCACTTTACAAAGAAGGCACATGTCTCTTCTCTTACCTCAACTCCCATCTTGGGACACCAACCTAAGAACCAGACGAAGGGTCAATTCAAGTATCAGTGTTGCGTCTGTGTGAATTACCTTACAAACTGGATGGCAAACACTTTCAAAGGTCAGGTGAGTTTTAATCCTTTTAAGTCTTTGTTTTCAACAAAATTGAAAGAGAAACTAATCAAGTTGTCAGCTGATACATTTGATGAAAACTACATTCTTTGGGGCATATAATCTATAAGAAGTTCAAAGCTTGAGTAGCATTGCTTTAACAAAGTGCCTTTCCTGTCCAACTGTTCCTGTTACTACACCTAGTTAAAAAACAGCAACAGAATTGATATGAAAACTGTTATCATTCTCTCCATTCAGGTAATAAAAAGTCATCTGTGGATACATGAACTAATTTAAAACAAACTTGTCTTTGGCAGAGATATAACTTGCCAATAAAAATTTATGTTTTATAATTACTTAAAAATTTTAATATATGCCACCTTGATGAATTATAATGCCAATAATAATAGCAATCTTAAATCAATACAAAAGAAACAAAATTTAAAACTTATGGTGTAAAGGAATAATTCTGATGTAAATATTTACATTTGAAAGAACCAAGGCATAGTGATTAATAAAAGACTTTCCACCAGGCATGGTGGCTCACACCTGTAATCCCAGCACTTTGGGAGGTCAAGGTGGGTGGATCACCTGAGGTCAGGAGCTTGAGACCAGCCTGAACAACATGAGGAAACTTCCATCTCTACTAAAACGTACAAAAATTAGCCAGGCATGGTGGTGTGCACCTGTAATCCCAGCTACTCAAGAGGCTGAGGCAGGAGAATCGCTTGAACCCAGGAGGCATAGGTTGCAGTGAGCCTAGATTGCACCACTGCACTCCAGCCTGGGCGACAGAACGAGACTCTGTCTCAGAGGGAAAAAATAAAAGACTTTCAAATATAAAATTACATTACACTAGGATAAAATTCCATGTGGAAAGTAGAATAGAAATGCAGGCGCAAAGAGAAAATGGGACTATGCTAAAATCTGACAGTTTACAAAAAGGCTTGTTCATATGGTGTTTGAATGATATGAGCACCAAATTATTAAGGTATTTTGATTCCATTTAAAATAGAGACTGACTGTTTTATTTTTCAGTGTCAATATTTACAATTGGATATAAGAGGCATCACTTGCAATTAATTAAATTTAGGTTTGTATTGCAGATATCAAGTTAAAAATCCACAGATAATATGTAGCATTTCAAAATTCTTGCAAGCATCATTAGAACACAAAGTACAAGGGCCTCTGGTTTAGGAACACTCCACCTGGTTCAAATATGCAGTTCTGGAGGCTACAGAGGGCAGGGCCAGAGCTCAAGTCCTGGGGACAGGCTATGGTGCAGATTGTAGACATCTACAAGCTCCTGTATCTTTTTTTTTTTTTTTTTTTTTTTTTTTTGAGATGGAATCTTGCTCTCTCATCAGGCTAGAGTGCAGTTGCAGTAGTGCGATCTCGGCTCACTGCAACCTCCACCTCCTGGATTCAAGCAGTTCTCCTGCCTCAGCCTCCTGAGTAGCTGGGACTACACACACACGCCACCGCACCCAGCTAATTTTTGTAATTTTATTAGAGACAGGGTTTGACCATGTTGGCCAGGATGGTCTCGATCTCATGACCTCATGATCTGCCCACCTCGGCCTCCCAAAGTGCTGAGATTAAAGGCGAGAGCCACCGCACCCGGCCACCCCTGTATCTTCTTGTCTTGCCTGAAGTGCTTCTGAAGTGTCCCCGCATCACCCTGTCATATGTGTTGAGCTTGTCCATGCACTGAGCACTGCAGACTGTAGTGTCATACACTCAACATTCATCATTGGTAGGTGTGGAGTTGGGGTGACAGTCATGGCTTTTTTTTCCCCTAAACCTCTCAGAAGCAAGCATCTCAGGTATCAGGACAAGTATCTTGGGAGCAAGATCTTGCAGGCCTATGTGTGAGATTTTCCCTCTCTTAACTTACCATTTGCAGCCAAATGTTGGTGGTTAAAACTTGGTTCTTCTCATCCTTAAAAAAAAGAAAAAAAAGCAGCAGCATAAATATGATATGGTTTACAAAAGAAAGAATGAGACAGTTATTCACATGGGGATCTGACTGTTGGGATCCTTGTTGTGTGTGGAAATTAGAATGCGCCAAGTACTTCCAATATATGCAAGCAGCATTTCCCCAGAGTTAAG
This sequence comes from Cheracebus regulus, assembly GCA_963574635.1. NCBI lineage: Eukaryota > Metazoa > Chordata > Mammalia > Primates > Pitheciidae > Cheracebus > Cheracebus regulus. Next base: position 25,964 of record CAUYQU010059651.1, read on the forward strand.
CTTTTCTATTTATTCCAAAGTAAGACACATTTATTACGGAGCACTTACAAGAGATGAAAAGTATAAAGAAGAAAATTAAAACTCTGCAACCTACCATCCAGAAATGATGCCTGCTAATGATTTAGCTATTTATCTTTGTATTTGTAAATGATACATACACTTAAAAAAAAAACATAAAAATAGGTGAAAATCCAATTTTTAAAAGTCAGGGTTATTTCCAAAATATACACAGTTTTAAACAAATACAAATATGTTATGCCTCCCTCCCCCAGGAAAGGGGCCACGGCCCTGTGTGGAGCTGCTACACCCTGTTGGGATGGTGCCCCGTGGTCTGTGACTCTGCCTTGTCCCCGAAGATCTGGGATGTCTTTTCTCTCATCCTCTATCTCCTAGGAGGCACGTCAGGCTCTTGAAATACACCTGAAGGTAAAGCCTACCCAGGTGAGTAATCTAAAGGTGAGAAAGATGAGGTGACTTTACGAAGCAGCCATTCAAACTTGGATCTTCCTGACTCCAGAGCCCATTTTCCCACATTTCCAAAACACCTCCCTGAGTTCTGGCTCCAACTAAGTCTATGTGTTAACCAGGGAGCTTGGATAGGGTGCCAGCTGTGGTCTTGCTCCAGCACAGGACGTCTAAAGAAGAGATCCGTCAAGACTGGCCTTTCCAAATGGGTTGCAACTAGCGTTTTTGTATGACTGACCAAGCCCAATATGGTTCAGCATAAAACAATGTGAAAGGAGGCAAATGAGTTTTGTGCAATTTTCAGTTACACTGAAAATGCTGTGATTCAGTATGAAATCATCAATGCCAACCTAAAGGTCTCTGTGAATTTAGCCATTGACACCCTCTCCAGGGAAAGTATTAAGGCCCCTGTGAAGATGTGCCCAGAAGCTGAAACCTGAAGCTCCCACAGTAGAAACTACTTGGCTTTGTTCACCAATGGGCAGTTTCCAAAAAGAAGTCCCAGAGGCAGAAAGAACGTGGCACTTGCTGGGGCGTGTCAGTGGGCAGGGATGCAAATGAAAAATGAGTGCTGCCTCTCATTAAAATAAAAATGCGTTGAGCATGTCCAAAGTTGGCAGGGACACTTTGATGCATAAGTGCTCCAGCCCAGCTGCTCACATGATGGGCACCTCTGGGGTGAGATGGGCCAGGCAGGGCAAACCCCACAGAGAGGACAGGGCTGCCTGGCAAGGGACATGGGATGATGTCTCAGGGGACCCCAGGCCAGGGGCAATGTCCACAGGAAGCTGAACATTCATTCAGTTACAGGAAAAAATATATCCCATTTTCTAAATAAAATGTGCCAGGAGTTTTCAGTGGGAGCAGCTGTAGAGCTAACGTGTGTCTATACTCTGCACTGAGCAAATGATCCCCCATGGAGCTATCCATTTAAGCTGCTGGAGCACTCTCCAGTTCAATCTCTGGTATTATTGGGAAGCACTATTAAACTCTTCAGAAGGTGTATCTGTTGCCTCAACTTATTAAGGAGTTGTTGTTTTTAATGAACTTAAAATTAGCAAGGGTTCCATTTAGGTGCCTTTCCTTCTTTTAATTGCGTTTGTGTCTTCATCTGCTGAGAGAAAGGCTTCTGTGGTTTGGGAGCTCAATTACTACCAATCTAATTAAAAGGCTTTCTTCTTTCCAACCTCCTAACATAAACCCCATTACAGCGACACTGAATGTCTGCAGTGTGTGGCAGCTTGGGACCAAGTATGGCTTTTCAAACTGTAATCAACAAGCAGCAGCTGCCACCACCTGAGCATGCAGGCATGCCCATTAGGGGAGCCCCCCGACAAAGACTCCAGAGGGAGAGAGGAGGGCATGAGGAACCATGCTCCCAGAACAATCTCCCTCCTCCTGGCACCTGCCTGGGTAACGCATGGGCTGAGTTTCCTGGCTCTCTGTCTGCAGTGACAAGGTCCCTCACCTCCTTCCCATCCCCACTGTGCAACCTGCTGCCCCTACGCATACACAAGTGTACACACACAGAGATATACTCTACTCATCTTCAGACCAGGCTTTCTGACCACCAATATGATCAGATCACTCCTCCAACTGCACTGTCCAAAAGATCAGCTCAAAAATCTTTAGTGAGTACACAAGCCCTTGCTACAAGCCACCATCCAGCCAAGTTTTGGTTCATTCATTCATTCATTCAACAAATACTTATGGAACACTTCTCGTCCCTAGCATTATGTTTGCCTGATGTGTGCATATCATATCATAATATTGCTCCTGAGCTTCCAGAATAAAAATTGTGTGTGTGCGCTGGGGTGGCAGGGGATGAGGTAGGATTATACAACACAATAATGATACACTATAACAACAAATGGTAACAAGGGTCACGAAGGGAGGGAACAGGGCCCCTACTAAAAGGAAGACAGGGACATGGACTTCACCCAGAGTGACAAGGATGGCGTCCTGGGGCTGGGCCTCTGCTTTAACAACCTGTGATCGTACAATACCACAGTATGTGGATCCCCTCCCACCTACCATGTACACTCCAGCCCTGAGCCCTTTTCCCTTGGTCCCCACCACCAGCCCTGCTTGCCAAGGCTCTATGCAGGCATTACTGTCTCCAGGCCCCCACGCCTGTGACCACAGATGACAGGCAGTGGCTGCAGGCCTTGGTCTCCTCATTTGCAAAATGGCTCCTGACTGACTCCTTTCCCCCTTCTGTAAGGGGTCCTATGGAACTCTGGCAGTGATAAGTCTGCAGGTGCCATGTTTTCTCCTGCAAGATCTTGACCAGCTGGCAAGAAAAGCTCTCCCTTCCCCAGGTCTGCTCCAGAAGTAGGTTCAGAGTCCATCTCTCCCCTCCCCTCTCCCCACAACCTTCTCCTTCCTCAATCCCTATCAAGCCATCCCCACACCCTGCTGCAAGCTGAGCTCCTGAAAGACTTCTGCACAAAAGAACTGGGGCAGGACTTCAGCCCTGCACTCAGCTTCCTTGCCTCAAGGTTTGCACTTGGCCATGCAGGCTGCAGGTGAACTGGGAGACCTGGGGATGGTGGCCACACCTCTGATGAAGAAAGTCTCCAGATGGGATTATAGTTCCCACATGGCCCTGTGGCCCCCAAAAGAAGGACATTCAGGGCAGATAGGCAGGGGATCCATTCCCACTGCCCAGAATTTACCTAGGGATGAAATCCAGTTCCTCACCACAGGAGGGAAGTTTCTTTGTCTTTCACCCAAATATCCTCCACTGCTGCCAGAGCCCCCAGCCTGCCAGGCAGCACTTGAGTGTGAAACCATAAATCAGCAGGCAGAGCTGCCTACAACAGTCACTCCCTTCCAAGTTGGAGGCCCCCCTGGTCAAACAAGCGGCTTCCTGCAAGACAGGGGACAGAAACAGCCAACCTGGCCCAGAGGCCTGTGAATAAATATGCAGGTTTAGTCTCCCAAAGGATAGCATCCACAGGAACCTGGGGGCCTGCAATTAAGTAGCACAGACTCTGTGTTTTAGTTTGTTTGGATGCTTATAACAAAATATCATACACTGGGTAACTTATAAACAATAGAAGTTTGTTTCTCACAGTTCTGGAGGCTGGAAGTCCATGATTAACCTGCCCCTATGGTTGAACCCTGGTGTCTGGTGAGGGCTGGCTTCCGGGTTTATAGGCAGCCACATCTCACTGGCTCCTCCATGGTGGAAGGGGTGAGGGAGGTCTCTGGGGCCTCTTATATAAGGGCACCATCCATGATGACTGCACCCTCATGGACGAATCACCTCCTGATACCATCGCCTTAGGGATTCAGATCTCAACATATGTATTCAGCGGAGGACACAAACATTCAGACCATTGCACTGTGAAAGTGGGTTTCAGCAATTCCAGATCCTCAGGCTGCCCCCTCCTTTTCCTGCCCTGCCCCACTGGGCAGGAGGCGTGGAGGAACAGAGTCCACATGGGCAAAAGAACCTGGAGGCTCCCAACTCAGCAGGCAACTGGCTTCTGTGCATTTCAGTATTCTCTCCTGCAAAGTATGGATGAAAACAGCTGCCCTGACTGCTATAGCAGGTGGGAAGAGGAGGAGCACGCTGCAATCTGTGCAATGTCACTCAGTGCCAGTGGCTGTCACCATGTGGCTACTCACACACACGCTCTCCTGCAAAACCTAACTCCCTTCTCCCTCTGGGACAAACGCAGGAGGAGGAAGGTCCCCAGCCCACCACAGAGTCCCAGAAGGCCGGTGTGGCAAGACACCCTCAAGTCAGCGTGCCTAACTCCATTCTTTTTCAATCTGAGCACTTCAGTTGAGAACATGCTTTGATTTAAGTGATCGTGCTTTTAAAAATCAATCTCTCTGAGTAATCGTGTATCTGGTTTAGAGTACAACTGCCGTGGTAATGCGTAATGTGCTATCTTGCATTTCTGCAGCAATTATTCTTTTGTGGATTACTGGGTGGCATCATTCAACGTGATTTTACTGAGCTCCCATCACATTTTTTTTTGCCTTTGTAAAGATGCTAAGAAAAAAACAAAAGCAAAAACATAACAATAGACCTAACTTCCATTTCTAAATTCTTGTTTGCAGAGAAAACAGCTAGATAATACAAATTCATATTTGTGTTGCACTCTAAAGTTTATAACTAGGGTGATTTCTTTTATTTAATTCAATCTTTACACCAATCAGTTTTCTCTTAGTTTTACAGCATAACAAACCGAGGTTTTCCCTGAGTCAGCAAGATAGTGAGTCTGACAAAAGACTCATAGCTGGAATAAGAAATAAACTCTTAAAAATCAATGAGAAAAGGGCAGGCAATCCAACTGAAAAATGGGTAAAAGATGAACAAGCACTTTACCAAGAGGATATCAATAAATGATACCCGAAAATAACAATGCTAACCCTTAAATAGAGTTTGCATTTCTGTCACATGCACAGGCAAACAACTCATTTTGGCTTCACGACAATAATCAAGCAAAGTAACTACTATTATTTTTCTCATTTAACAATGGAGATTATGGGAGACTCCCCAAATTTAATTTTATATGTCTCTTTTCTGTTTGAATGCTTTGCCATGAGCATGTATTACCTTTATAATCAGAGAAGGGGAATGCATAGATATATCATTTATGCAACAAACAAGCTGCTGGCCCTAGGTCACACAGCTAAGTACAGAAACTGAGATCCAACCCCTTGACCTGTTTACAACATTGTTATAACAGCAAACACTATGATTATGATCATGGAAAATAATTCCCTTTGGTAATTGTACAAGACAAGTTTCAAAGTATGGTCTGGGAACCCCTAGGTTTCCAAGATGCTTTCAGAGGACCAGTGGGTCCAATCTTTTCTCATAATGGTTAGATGTTATTTCCCTCTTTCACTCCCCATTCCCCTTGAGTCTTCCATAGAACTTTGCAGAGGCTACAGGACATAGGTACCACAGCAGACTGAATGCAGAAGCCAGTCAGAGAGTCCAGATGCCTTCTCTTATGTGAGGCATTAAGGAGATTTGCAAAAATAAAAAGCAATTCCACCCTTCCCACTGATTTCTTGGGGGAAAATGTGGTTATTTTCCATAAAATGCTATTTGTGTTAACATTATGCTATTTATGGAATGGCCTTAGAATATTAAGTGAATTAATGAACTTTAAAATGCTTCTTAGCTTTCATCTTCAATGTGGTAAATATTGATAGACATAATCATGCAAACAAAACTTAGAGCATCCTCAATAACCTCAAGGAGAACAAAAGAGTCCTGAAGCCTGGATGTTTGACAGCTGCTGATGGGGAGCTTGGCATTTCTAGGACATCCTGGTCCTCGTACCATCGAGCCTGGCCTTCTCAGGATGCAGAGCCTGGCTCCACCTCTGCTCACATTTTGGGATTGCTCAGGGTCTGTGTGTTGGGGACACAATGTAAAACGTACAGATAATACAGGCTCTGGGCTCTGGTATTCACTAGCCACGTGCGGTGGTCACTGAACTTCTCTGAGACTCAGTTCCCTTATTTGTGAAAACAAGGGTGACGGCTATCAACTGCTCTCTCTAGCATGTTGCAAGGACTGAATAGGTAGCATGAAGAAAAGTGCCTAAAATATAGCAAAGTTCTTCACTGTTCAATTTCTAGAAAAAAAGTTCCTTTCATAGAAAGGTACTGAAAAGGCTAAGATAATTGGCTCAAAACTGGCAATATCTCCTCACTATCTGTGGCTGCCTATTTTTAGAGGTGGCACATAATTACTGGTTGTTTTTCTGTTTCTAATTTAACTATGTAATAATTTGTTTTCATTCTCAGTTTATTCATTTAGCTCTGCAATGTTCCTTTTATTCTGTTATTTTATTAGCTCATCTTTGAAATCTGATTGGTTTGGTTCCCACTGAAATTAAGGCTTAGGAATTAAGTGTCTAGAGGTCATCATTTAATATTCCCAGTGGGTTCATGGTTATTCTGCGAAGCATGAATGTACAGATGAGAATCTTTTCAAAAAGTGTGTGCAACCTGACTTCCTTCAAGCCTTGGATCCTGGCCTCATCCACCAGCTAGCCACCTCAGCAGAGTGGTTAAGCTAAGCAACTTCACTGTTTCTAGGATTCTGGAGCTCCTTAACCACAGCTGAACTGTTTACAGATACATGCTTATTTCTGACATTACCATTAAACACTGACAAACAGAGGAAATGCATTATGCTTTAAAACATAGCACCCTGAAGACCCTGAGACTGGAGACATTACTCCAAAGAGCCACTGAGGTAGAGACTGCAATCCTTAGAAAAACTTCTGCCTCTAGAACTCCCCCAATAGAGTGATTCTGAACTCTTTGTTTGTACTTTTAACTACCAAAGTTAATCTTGTACAGTTCTAGAACACTGATTTCAGGAACAATGCAAAGTATAAGGCCTGAGGGATTTTAAAAATCAGACCACAGTATAATACGTGTATATTTATACATATTTTCTCCTCCCAACAGGTCAGCATGTAATTCCTTGAGACATAATCCCAGGAAAGACCCAGGATGACAAGATAGAAAACTGGCTGATCAGCCTGAGTCCTTTAGGAAGAATCAATTCCAGGTGAACGGAGGCAAGTGGATCTCCTGAGCTTAGGACCTCTATCTGGGCAATGCCACCGACTTCTTCCCCCTGTGAAATCCACTGCCCAATGCCAGATTGAAGGGAGCAAGGCACACCACAAGGCTGTTCAGCTGCCTATGCATGTAGGAAAAAGAGAGCTTGGGAGGTGAGCCCCACCCAAGCTGATATCCATTTGGTTCATGCTGGGCGGACCAAATCCGCAGAGCTGCTCATCCTTCTTAGGGAGGGAGGAAGAGTTCAAGTGTGCACTTCTCACTGCAACTGAAAGGCTTCCTTTCTTTCTATGAGGAAGGGTCCCAACTTCCTCAAAGGATCTAACTCTTGGGAATGAAGCCTGGAAGGTGAATAATGAGAGCGGAACCTAACAGAGAAAGAACTGATCTTGAATTAGCAGAGCTGACAACGGGAGGTGAAAGGAGAATTGTGGAGTAGAGGAGAAAGTGGGAAAGAGATGCTGAATTTCTGGCATACTGAGTGGAGCAGGAATCAAGCTTCTCCTAAACTATCCTTGAACAGAAAGGATAAACCTCTCTTTATGTTTAAGCCATCATCCCAACTGAATCAATTTTCAGGAATTTCCTTGACTGTTTACAAGTTGTATCTCACTGGACTAAAAGCAAACAGCTACATGCACAGCCAGACTCCCACAAATGTCTTATTACAAAATTTCTGTAATCAGGTTTTTCCAAGGAATTATCAGAAAGCTAGTTGCAACAAATCTCATCACAATTGGGGTCCTCTAAAGAACTGAGTTAGAGATAAGGAGACCCCAAGAAAGTCCTTGGTATGGAACTGGTGCAAAGTGGGTTTGAAAGGCCAATAAAAAAGCACAGGGATAAGACACTTGAGTGGAAGTTAGAAGCAGGATTTAGACGCAGTAATTTATTTTTCTTGTTTTTTTTTTGTTGTTGTTGTTGTTATTTGATGTCTCTAATACTTCTCCAAATAATATAGGTTAATTGGTTTAATAAACAAAGACAAAAATAAATCAGGCCACGAATCAGGAAAGTATGACATAAAAATAACATATCCTTATTACATCACAGAAAATACAAATGAGGCATCAGCCAAATAAAAGCAAATTGGAACAACAGCTACAAGAGGGAGGTACGTGCATGAGTGAATGAATGATTAAATAAATATATACATAAATAAAAATTTTAAAATAAGCACAAGGAAGAAAGGCAAGCAGACACACACAACTAATACATAAAGTAGCCTGGAAAAAAGCCCAAACAAGAAAAGCATGCTTCTCATGAGTTCTTTATATTAGACTATATAAGTCTTGGATCAAATTAAGCATGATTTCAAAGATGAGCTAATAAAATAACAGAATAAAAGGAACACTGCAGAGCCAAATGTATAAACTGAGAACCAAAACAAATTATTACATAGTTAAATCAGAAACAGAAAGGAACAAAACAGACACAACTAAAAATTGAGTTACTGGCATGAAGGCATGAGATAATCACGGTGTTTGCAGAGCAAACACACAAAGAGATTACATCAATTACAGAAGAGGTTGGAAATGGAAGTGAAACAAAGAAGCCACAGCTAGAGCTGAAATGGAGACTACAACACGAGAAACTAGTTATAAGTATACCTGGATAATACATGGGGAACCTGCTTCTGGTTCTAGCAAAACAGGAGACTCTATAATGTGAATGCCATCCTGCTACAAACGCCTGGAAACTCTGGAGAAAATCAAACAAATGTCTTCTGAAATGCTGATTTCAGCTTACAAGAAAGCATAAGAAATCCTCAAAAACAAAAATTTTTGTTACAACAAAAATCCAAGAGGAAACTGAAAAGAACCTTGTTAAGTATGTGAGCTGACACTAGGGCAGAGTGCAGGAGTGTGGGACCAGTGGCCAGTCTTACTCACAGGGAGCTTAAATGATGCCTAAGTGGGACTATGGAAAAGATTCTCATAGGTGGAGGGCTGAACCAAACCCCCAACCCACTTCCACCAGCATGGCACAGGAATCTTGAAGAGACCACTGTCTAAGAAAGAAGCAAGTTAGTCTGTCTCAATCTGGGCTGAAGGTGGAGAGCCAGGGTATACTCTATTTTCTGAAATTATATGGGCCTTCTTTCCAATGGGGAATTCAAATGTAACCAATCCATAATGCCTAGGAACTCTACAAGCAATGGAATTAGCATAAAAGTTGTTCCAGGCCAGTGAAACTTGAGGCACCAGACAAACACAATGAGAACAAACAAATTAGCAAACCACAAAAAAGAAACAAGGAATAACAAAAAATCGTTGCACTGAAAACACAACAATGATTATACCCTCCTGATCAAAAATACAAAACACATAAAGTAAAAAAATTTCTATGAGTGAGAGAGAGAAAACCAAGTCAGGAGGAATACGCCACCAAAAACACAGACAAAAGAAATATCAGAGGGATAATACTGAGTAAGTATGTTCAACGTGATTAAATGCATTGAAGAAATCACAGACATAGTAAATTCTAGGGGTAAAAACACAGATTTGAAAGAAAACAAAAGTAACAGCTTTGCAAAGTGAAAAATTTAGTAACTGAAATAAAAGCTCAATGGGTGGGTTAAACAGTGAGTTAGAAAGAACAGAAAAAAATTAGTAAGCTGAAGACAGATGCAATAAAGTGACCTACAAGGTAGCTCAGAAAGATAAAGAGATGGAAAATGTGAATGCTTGAAAGACTTGAAGGGCACAATGAAAAGATTCAACATGTGTATAAAATAGTTTAAAAGAAAGCTTAAAGAAATGATGGCTGAGAAATTTCCAGAACTGGCTGACTTATCCTCAGATTAAGGAAATACAGGTTCCTCAAAAATATAAATATAAATCAAAGATTAATCAAACCTCCATCATTTTTTAGCTCTGGCATATAAATAGCTTAGAATTAATCACTCTCATACTTAGAAAAAAAATGAATGAACTGAAAAATCAATGACATGTCTTGGACTCAAGAGGGACTGATGCTGCAGGGTAAGTGCCACACTGAAATCTGGAAAGACATGGAATTCTGGGCACAGCCAAGATCTGCTCACTCAAAGCAGAAGCCACTGGAGCTATGAACTTGTGGTAATGCTTAGATGACAATTTCAGTGAATCTCTGGTGGCTGAGTGTGAACCAGCAACGATTGAGAGTAAGAAACCCCCAGAGAGCCACAGTCTTGTGAGGCCTCTGCAATTTCATGGATTTTATCTCTAGAAACTTCACCAAGTTCTCATGGTAAATATCCAAGGAAGATCTTGTGGCTCCAGCAAGAGAAGAGAAGTAACCACTGGGAAACAGGTCACCCAGAGTCTTCTCCTCAACAAAAGCCTACTCTCCAGGGTTTATCAGAGCCTTACCCCTGTGAGGGAAATGACATTCGTCCCACTCCAGCACCCTGTGGCCTGTCTGTCTTACCTAAGGGGGAAAAAGCTATACCACTACTATACCACTAGAGAAACACTTGTGAAGGTCACAGCCCAGACACACAGGCCTGCTAAAACACTACCATGTAACAGGATTGCAGAACACTTCTTCCTCTTATCCCCACTTACCACCGTACCAACAGGGGTCCAGTATAACTACTATGAATTACAGTCCAATGAGCTGTAGATTCTCTGAGAAAGAGTACTTAATTAAGGAAGACAGACGTCAAGAGGGAAGACAAAAACAAGAACACTAGGAGAACCTGAAGCCTCTGGCAGTTAAAGCTATTGCAAGCATCAAACAAAGCCCACCTATTACTAGTCACATGAATTTCTCACACTGAAAAGGTACTTATCTAAATTTATAATGTCATGCATATTTCTGGTTTATGACAGAAAAATTACAAGGCAATGAAAAGAAAAAAGTCTAAAGAGACAAAGCAAACCTCAGAACGCAACTTAGATATGACACAGATGTTGAAATTATCAGACAAGAAATTTAAAGTAATGTGATAAATATGTTAAAGGTGCTAAAGAAAAAATAAACAGCATTCAAAAGCGGTTGGGTAATAGCAGAAAGATAGAAACTCTAAGAAAGAATTGCAAGGAAATACTAGAAATCAAAAACAGTGCAACAGAATAAAGAATAAGTCTATGCAATTTGAACATATTTCATCAAAAATGCAAGTTAAATGAAATTTAAGCATTTTAAAGTTTCAAAAGAAAAAAGAAAGTATGTATCTGATGGCCTCATGAGGAGCCTGGACACAGCCAAAGAAGGAATCAGTGAGCTGGATATGTCAACAGAAACTTCCAAAACTGAATTGCAAAAAGAAAAAAAAAACAGATTATCCAAAAATTGTGGGACAATTTTGAAAGGTATAACACATGTATAGTTGAATCACCAGAAGGGAGAGCAGAGCAGAAAGAATAGTTGAAATAATAATGGCTAAGAACTTCCCAACACCACTGACAGACACAAATCATAGATCCAAGAAGCTCAGTAGACAAGAAGCAAGGTAAATATCTAGAAAAACTAAACATACTAAACATAGATCTTATGCTTATCACAGAAATTAAATCAAAATGAATCATAAGCCTACTTGTAAAATACAAAACTCTAATACTAGAAGAAAATACAGGATTAAATATATGTGACTTTGGGTTTGGTGATTACAGTTTTTGATACAACAGCAAAGACATGATGATCCATGCAAAGAAAAAATTAGTAAGTATTAGTAAGTTGGACTTTATCAAAATTAAAATCTGCTCTATGGAAGATACTATTATAAGAATGAAAAGAAAAACTACAGATTAGGAGAAAATTTTACAAACTACATCTCTGATAAAGAACTTATATCCAAAATATAGGAAAGAACCCTAGCAATACAAAAACAAACATCCTGACTAAAAAATGGCTAAAGGCTACAAACAGACAACTCACCAAATAAGATGTATAGATAACAAATAAACACATGAAAAGATGCTTCATATCATGTTATCATGTAAATGCAAATTAAAACAATGCGATACCACCATACACCTATCAGAAAGACTAAAATCCAAAAAGTTCACATTACCAATTGCTGGGAGAATGTGGAACAACAGGAATGCTCATTCATTGCTGGTAAGAATGCAAAGTAGTACGACCACTTTGGAAGACAATTTGGCAGTTTCTTACAAAACTAAACCTAGTGCTACCATGCAATACAACAAGTATATTCCTAGATATTTACCCAATGATTCAAAAACATGTATCTACAGAAAACCTGCACGTGAATATTTATGGCGGCCTAATGCATAATCACAAAAACTGAATGCAATCAAGATGTCCTACAATAGGTGAATGCAACCCAGTGGCACAGTCACACAATGGATTATTATTCAAGTATAAAATGAAATGAGCGCTTAAGCCATGAAAGATACAGGTGACTCTTAACACTGCAGAATATGAAAAATATCTTAAAAGTACAGAATCAAGTACAGTTTATCCACCAAGTAACAATAACTGGCCAGGGAGCAGCTGGCAAGGCACAAAAACAGCATCCAGGAATCGCGTTCAAGTTATGGAAAGAAATTATGGAGTCCAACTTTGGAGTCTATGACCAGCTGCACTGTCATCCAAGAGTAAAGTTAAAAGAAAAATGTTTTTCACATAAACAAAGACAATGGCATTACTGACATCACTTCATTGAAGTAATTACTGTATCAGGTGTCCTCCTGGAAGAAGCAACTGAATTCAGAAGAATAGGAAACAAAAATTGGAGTCAGCATAATCAAAACTTTGAAAATACTTTTAAATACAAACTCTTTTCAGGTTATTTTTAACATACACTTATGGATAATTCCAATTGCGTTGTTTATCCTCTAAGCATTTATTCTACACATTTCATTAACTCTAAGATGCCATTCAATTGTAAGATATGCCCGATTTCAAATAAAAAGTTAAAATGTGAAACTCATGTGCATCTTAGAATGAATGGAATATGGTGTTAAGTTTCTTTGTATGCATAAGGATAATGATAGAGAAAATATATAAAGTAGCAGAGATGGCTAATGATCTATCACAATGTCATGCACTCTAATGTTTGAAAGACATTAATTGGGATAAAGGGCCTACATGGGGGATTTCTGCCAGAATCAAAATTGATATTTTTATAAATTATCTCAAAGGCAGGGAACTTTCTAAGTTTGCAGATGCTCCTAAACTTATTTAAACAGCAAAGGCTACTAGAAGTGACCTATAGGGACATGTTGCTGAACTATACAAATTCGGACGAGGGCCAGTCGCGGTGACTCGCACCTGTAATCACAGCACTTTGGGAGGCCAAGGTGGGTGGATCACCTGATGTCAGGAGTTCGTGACCAGCCTGGCCAATATGGTAAAACCCTGTCTGTACTGAAAATAAAAAAGGGTGGGGGACACCTGTAATCCTAGCTACTCAGGAGGATGAGGCAGGAGGATTGCTTGAACCCGGGAGGCAGAGGTTGCAGTGAGCTGAGATCATGCCACTGCACTCCAGCCTGGGCTACAAGAGTGAAACTCCATCTCAAGAAAAAAAGAGAGAAAGAAGGGAAGAAAGAAAGAGGAGGGAGAGGGAGAGGGAGTAGGAGAGTGAAAGAGGGAAGAATTAGTAGGGAAAAGGAATTTAATTGTGGTAATACCAGAGCATAAACAACTGCAAGTCAGGCAAAAAAGTTAAGAGAAGTTAGGAGTCATCATCAACCATTTCTAAATATCCTGGTTTCATGTTATTCTGCCCTCCTTAATCATGAAGAACAAAACGAAAATATTTTTCTCTTCCAAATATTTCAACACAAACACAAGAGAAAAGGAAACTATGGATATTTAAAGCAATCAAAGGCATAGAAAGGGAGGAGTCCGATGGTGGGGGCTCCTAGGAGGACACATCCACATTACTAGACTCCCTCAAAGGAGTCAGAGGTCAGCCAATGAGAGTGGGTATGAATGCAGGTTGTGCAGGCAGTGCCAGCCTGTCTCATGGCTGCCTTAATGTACTAGCATGAGCAGTCGGTGAGGCTGCACCCGAGTAAAGTAGCCTGAAGAGTTTCCCAGGGCAGCTGGTCCAAACTGTCTTCCTCTTCAGAACAATTCCTTGGACAAAATGCCCACCACTGTGATTCACATTTATTAAAGACGTTCACATTTATTAAAAATATGTGATGGAGAGGAAGGAACATTGAGCATGATATGCCAAAGCTTCAGTCCTCTACTGGAGCCACCATGGTAAATCCAACCCTAACTTAATGGGGCTCTGCTCTTTGCCCAAAGTGCACGTTCTGAGACTGTATGTTCCTATGCACGTTGCTATCCAGTCAGCCCCCAGGGCTGAATTCCAAACAAGGAATACTGGTGAGAGAATTCACTGGAATTCCTTCCTTGTGAAACCAGACTGAGTCACCCTAAATCTACGGTCTAAAAGAGCCCTACATAAATTATGGACATTAGTAAACAGAAAGAACCCCTCCTACCAATTCCTAGGTCGTGTTTTCACAAGGATTCTAAGAAGTCCTGTAGAATCTGATTAAACTTGCAGTTTTCAAACATGTTTATGGAATCATTTTTGTTTTTCTGTAAAACCTATAAATAGTGAGTTCTGTACAGATCTTTAGGCTCTAATTCTTCTCTTACAGACTTGTAGGAAGATAATAAATTATTGGTGTCCAGAAATGCCTTGGCAATTCATTCTAATTAATCAAACAGAGTTTTAATATAAGAAAAACTATACCTCTCCCTTCTCCAGCCCAAAATTCCATTTCCCATCCAATCTAGGGCATATACTGATGTCCTCTTCTACATGAAATAGACAGGCACTAAATAAATCAAATACTAACCATTCCTAAACCCATTTCTTCTTCTGAAAAGGAAAATGAAGTGACTCCTGACATGAAGCCACTACACCAATTACCAAGAAAAATGTTCCTATCACAAAATCAGGAACCAAATTACTTTGGTACTTTTTCATCATTTAGGTGATTAAATAGCTTGCATAAATTTCCAAAGCAATTCCTTCCTTCATAAGTGGCCTTTTGTTATATGTGAGCCACTTAATATGTCAGGAAAATGTTTTTTCATTATAAACCCTGAACTGGCCAGGAATAAATTTCTAAGAGTAAATGGTGTCCAAGTTTGAATCTATACAACAGTTAACAGTTGAATTTCTGTCCCACACCATCCATCCTCTTTATCTCATCCCCTCACATGTAGGCCAAAATAAATTTGCACTGGTTTTTATATTTATTATATCCTAGAACAACAATGTTTCTTTTTGATTTGAACAAGTGCCTTGGTCTGTTTTATGTTGCTGTAACAGAAATATCATGAAGGGGGTCATTTATCAAGAAATTTATTTGTCACAGTTCTGGAGGCTTGGAAGTCCAATTTCAAAGTACTAACACCTGGCAATGGGGCTTCTTGCTACAACAGCCCATGATGGAAGATGG
Source organism: Cheracebus regulus (assembly GCA_963574635.1). Lineage (NCBI taxonomy): Eukaryota > Metazoa > Chordata > Mammalia > Primates > Pitheciidae > Cheracebus > Cheracebus regulus. The sequence goes on from CAUYQU010059651.1 coordinate 41,386, forward strand.
AAGGGCTAGAGAGTGCTCAAGAAAGAGCAAGAGGGGACCAAACTCAATTTTATAACATATCTATGCTTGAGATAATTTGTTATCTTCCCCTCTCACAATAACTCACTCCTGAAATAACAATATTAATCATTATCAGCTAATCACCTCTTATTAGGCCCACTTCCCAATACTGTTGCATTAGGAATTAAGATCCCAACATAATGAACTTTGGGGGACACATTTAAGCCATAGCACCAAGGAATACATTTGCCCTAATTTATATTTTATAGAAAGTCAGGTTATCATGAAATATCAGGTTATAAAATAAGGAGAGATTCCTAGGAAAGAAACAGCCCCATAGCATTTTATAACCCAGTCAAAGAACTTTCCAGTAAACCTTAAGAATCAGATTGTTTCTACCCTCACCTTTCCCCCAAAGACACAACCCAACCTTCTCATCTACTCTTCCATGTTTTTTTTACCTTTCCAAAAATCTCACAATACTCAACTCGCCCCTCAGGAGGAACTCTCCCAGTTCCATCTCAATTGTGCTGCCTAAAGTTTAAAGGCATTGTGTTCCCAAAGCTCTGTCAGTAGATAGCTCCACCAGAAAGGCAGAGGCACAGAGGAAAGGAAGATAAGACAAAGAGAACACAATCTCCCCTTCTGCTCTTACAAACTGAACAAAACATGCTAAAAGTAATGAAAAGCTACTCCAATAAACTCACACATGAAGAGGGAAGGAATAATACTCCAAAGGTTGTGGGTATGTACAGTTGCTTTGAGAAAAGGGTGCCAAATAAGGTCTCCAAAAACACACGAATGGAAAAAGAGTGACTGTCATTCAATACGTTTGTCTTCTCTCATTTCACTGAATTAATTCGAACATCAAATTTTTAAATAGTAAGTACAACTATAAAACACTGCTACATTTTTACATTCTAGATTCTTCCTCCTCCGGGTATGGGTTCATGGATTTTTCACCACAGATCATTGGAAATGTCCTGAGAGAATGAAAGACTGATTGGCTTCCATCACTGAGTGCTATTTCTTTAAATCTTAACTTACACATAAATTTGTATGTATAAAATAAACCAAGTCACCACTTAAGTCAATATTTTAAAATAAGACTCAGAGCTCATGAGGGTATGGTGAAACAGGCAGTTTCCTACAATGAGTCCACATATATTAACCAGCACATACTTTCTTCAAAGCAATGTATAAGTTGCTTTTAGTAAAAAGAGCTTTTTGAAAAACAATATTAACTTTTGGGACTACTAATTTCTTTTCTTTCCTTTCTTTTTTTTTTTTGACAGAGTCTCACTCTGTCACCCAGGCTGGAGTGCAGTGGTGCAATCTCAGCTCACTGCAACTTCTGCCTCCTGGGCTTGAGCGATTCTCGTGCCTCAGCCTCCCAAGTAGGTGGGACTATAGGCGTGCACCACCACACATGGCTGATTTTTGTATTTTTAGTAGAAGATGGTGTTTCATCATGTTGGCCAGGCTGGTCTTGAACTCCTGACTGCAAGTGATCCATCTGTCTCAGCCTCCCAAAGTGACAGTATTACAGGCGTGAGCAGCCACGCCCAGCCTGAGCTTACTAATTTCACATATAAGAAATTATACTAAAACACGGTGATCATAACAAAAATGGAAACCCAAAGATGTTGATTATAATTTATTTATAGTACTAGCAATATTATCAACAAAGTTAACTGCCTAGCAATACATCACTGCTTATACATAAAATGGACTATTATATAAATAGTAGGTTTTTTCAAAAGCATATAATCATGGACACGGGGGGGCGGAGCATCACACAATGGAGTTTGTCGGGGGGGAAAAGGGAAGGGACAGCAGTGGGTGGAGAGTTGGGGAGAGAGAGCATGGGGAGAAATGCCAGATATAGGTGATGGGGAGGAAGGCAGCAAATCACACTGCCATGTGTCTACCTATGCAACAATCTTGCATGTTCTTCACATGTACCCCAAAACCTAAAATGCAGTAAAAAAAGATATAAGAATATTTCAAAAAAAAAATAAGATATACGGTGGAAAGAAGACATCATATAAAGTTGTACTTATGGCATTATTCACTTGTTGAAAGAACTGTTTAAGTTCTGTTCTGTGATCCTAATATTTTACATCCTGTGTTGTCATGAATATGATCTGCCTGATTATTTTCATGCTGAATTGTTCTCTAAAATATTCTCATCTAACATATAACCTGCTTTAGTAAGAAATTACAAGTGGAGACTGTAAACACAAACATAGAATAGAAATTATACAATTTGAAAAACAAAGATAAAATAAACTGAAAAATAGAAATCAAAGACCTATGGGACTACAACAAAGTATCTAATAATCATATAACTGGAGTCCTAGATAAAAGGAGACAGAGGGTAGAGTTGAAAAAGCACATGAATAATGACTGACACTTCACGATTTGATAAAAGACACAGATCAAGATTAAAGAAGTGAGCAAACTCCAAACAAGATAAATCCAAAAAAAATCCACTATGACACACAATAGTCAAATTTATAAAAATTTGGGACCATGCAGAAGCCTTAAGAATCGAGAAGGAAAAATGACCCATTACCTATACTGCAAAAACAATTCAAATGACAGAGTACTTCACTGGAAACCATAGAGTTCAAAAGGAAGTGAAACAACCTTTTCAAATGTTGAAAAAAAAGATCAACTCAGAATCCTAGAAACAGTGAAATATACTGGTCAATGAAAGAAAAATGAAATTCTCAGATTAAGGCAACTAAAAGATTGTGTTGCCAACACATCTACCTTTAAAAGAATAGCTAAAGGAAGTTCAATAGACAGAAAGGAAACATTAAAAGAAGAAAGTGTGGAAAGGAGGGAAAAAATACAGCAAGTAAAAATATGCGTAAATACAATATAACTTTTTTCTCTTGTTGAGTATTCTAAATGATGTTTGTTGGTTGAAGCAAAAATTATAAAACTGTCTGAGATGGGTTTAATGTATGTGGAGAAAACAGTAAAGGTAACTACAGGAGAGGATAAAGGGAAGTAAAGTTTCTACAGTGCAGACAAACTAATAAAATAATATTAGTAGATAGTGATAAGCTATTCATAAATAATATGATACCTACAAAAACTACTAATATTCAAATAATAGAGTATTACTCATTGAAATAATTTACATATACATAAAGAGTTCCACTGAGATGCACTGAATAAATCAAATTGAATTCTTAAAAATGTTCAAATAGCCTATAGGAAGTCAGGTAAAACATAAAATAGAAAAACAAAAAACAGAAATAAAAGGTACACATAAGCCCCTAACATATCAGTAATTACATTAAATATAAATACTCTAATACAGTAATTCTTTTAAATTATCTTAATTTAATTTTATATTTTAAGTTCCGGGATACATGTGCAGGTTTGTTACATAGGCAAATGTGTGCCATGGTGGTTTGCTGCACCTATCAACCCATCACCTAGGTATTAAGCCCAGCATACATTCACTATTTTCCCTGATGCTCTCTCACTGCCAGGAACCCCACCCAACAGGCCCTGGTGTGTGTTGTTCACCCCCGCACCCCACATCCATGTGTTCTCATTGTTCAGCTCCCACTTATGAGTGAAAATATGCAGTGTTTGGTTTTCTGTTCCTGCATTAGTTTGCTGAGAATAATGGCTTCCGGCTCCATCCATGTCCCTGCAGAGGACACGATCTCATTCCTTTTTATGGTTGTGTAGTATTCCATGGTGTATATGTACCACATTTTCTTTATCTAGACTATCATTGATGAACATTTGGGTTGATTCCATGACTTTGCTATTTTAAATATTGCTGTAATGAACATAGACATGCATGTATCTTTATAACAGAATGATTTATATTCCTTTCAGTATATACTCAGTAATGGGATTGCTGGGTCAAATGATATTTCTGGTTCTAGGTCTTTGAGGAATTGTCACATGCCTTCCACAATGGTTGAACTAATTTACATTCCCACCAACAGTACACAAGCATTCCTATTTCTCGACAGCCCTGTCAGCATCTGTTGTTTCTTGACTTTTTAATAATCACCATTCTGACTGGCATGAGTTGGTATCTCATTGTAGTTTTGATTTGCATTTCTCTAATGATCTGTGATGTTGAATTTTTTTTCATATTTTTTTTGGTCACATAAGTATCACCTTTTGAGAAATGTCGGCTCATGTTTTTTATCCATTTTTTAATGGGATTGTTAGTGTTTTACTTGTAAATTTGTTTAAGTTCATTATAGATTATGGATATTAGAACTTTGTCTAATAGATTAAAAATTTTTTTCTGCCATTCTGTAGGTTGTCTGTTCATTGTGATAAGTTTCTTTTGCTGTGCAGAAGCTCTTTAGTTAGATCCCATTTGTTAATTTTTGTCTTTGTTGCAATTGCTTTTGATGTTTTCAACATGAAATCTTTACCCATGCCTACATCCTGAATGATATTGCCTATGGTTTCTTCTAGGTTTTTATAGTTTAGAGTTTTACATTTAAGTCTTTAATCCATTTTGACTTAATATTTGTATATGCGTGTAAGTAAAGGGTGCAGTTTCAGTGTTCTGAATGGTCTAGCCCGTTCTCCTAGCACCACTTATTAAATAGGAAATCCTTTCCCCATTGCTTGTTTTTGTCAGGTTTGTAGATGATCAGATGGCTGTAGGTGTGTGGTCTTATTTCCAAGTTCTTTATTCTGTTCCACTGGTCTACCTGTCTGTTTTTGTACAAGTATCATGCTGTTTTGGTTACTGTAGCACTGTAGTATGGTTTGAAGTTGGGTAAAGTGATGCCTCCAGCTTTATTCTTTTTGCTGAGAATTGCCTTGGTTATAAGGGCCCTTTTTTGGTTCAATATTAATTTTAAAGTAGTTTTTTTTCTAGTTTTGTGAAGAATGTCAATGGTAATTTAATGGGAATAGCACTGAATCTATAAAATTACTTTGGACAGTACGGCCATTTTTACAATATTGATTCTTCCTATCAGCATAGAATGCTTTTCCATTTGTTTGTATCCTCTCTGATTTCCTTGAGCAGTGATTTGTAGATCTCCTTGAAGAGGTCCCTCACTTCCCTTATTAGCTGCATTCCTAGGTATTTAATTCACATTGTAGCAATTGTGAATGGGAATTCATTCATGATTTGGCTCTCTGCTTGTCTCTTATTGGTGTACAGGAAAGTTTGTGACTTTTGCACATTGATTTTATGTCCTGAAATTTTGCTGGTTTCTTATCAGCTTAATAAGCTTTCAGGCTGAGACAATGAGGTTTTCTACATATAGGATCATGTCATATGCAAACAGAGACAATTTAACTTCCTCTCTTTCTATTTGAATAACCTTTATTTCTTTCTCTTGCCTGATTTTCCTGACCAGAACCTCCAAGACTATGTGGAGTAGGAGTGGTGAGAGAGGGCATTCTTGTCTTGTGCTGGTTTTCATGGGGAATGCTTAAAGCTTTTGCCCATTCAGTATGATATTGGCTATGGATTTGTCATAAATGGCTCTTATTATTTTGAGGTTTGTTCCACCAATACCTAGTTTGTTGAGCATTTTTAACATGAAGGGATGCTGAATTTTACCAAAGACTTTTTCTGCATTTGACAAGATAACCAAGTGGTTTTTGTCTCTTTTTATGTGACAAATTATGTTTATTGATTTACATATGTTGAACCAACCTTGCATCCCAGGGATGAAGCTGACTTGATCGTGGTGGTTAAGCTTTGTGATGTGCTGCTGGATTTGGTTTGTCAGTATTTTATTGAGGGTTTTTGCATTGAAGTTCATCAGGGATATTGGCCTGAAGTTTCCTTTTTTGGTTGTATCTCTGCCAGGTTTTGGTATCAAGATGATGCTGGCATCATAAAATGAGTTACGGAGGAGCCCCTCCTTTTCAATTGTTTGGAATCGTGTCAGAGGAAATTGTACCAGCTCCTCTTTGTACCTCTGGTAGAATCCAGCTGTAAATCCATCTGGTCCTGGGCTTTTTTTTTTTTTTTCTGGTTAGGAGGCTATTATTACTACCTCAATTTCAGAACTTGTCATTGGTCTATTCAGGGATTCAACTTTTACCTGGTTCAGTCCTGAGATGGTGTATGTATCCAGGAATGTAGCCATTTCCTCTAGATTTTCTAGTTTGAAATAAAGTAATTTAATACAGATTGGCAAAGAAGACTAGAAAAACAGGTCCCAATAGTCTTTAAAACACATGATGCTGGAATAACTGACATCTACATATGAAAAAATAAATGTAGATACAACCTTACATCCTTCACAAAATGTACTCAAAATGGATCACAGACCTAAATGTAAAATACAAAACTAGCAGATAACATAGGAGAAAACCTACATGACTTTGGTATGGTGATGACTTTTTAGACATAACACCAAAGGAATGATCTATGAAAGATAGAATTGATAGACTAGACTTCATTAAAATTAAAGCTTTTGCTCTGCAAAGAAAATTTCAAGATAATGAGAAGCCAAGCCACAGAATGGGAGAAAATAATTGAAAGAGACAAATCAGATAAAGGACTGTTATACAAAAATATCAAACAATGCTTAAAATTCAACAAAAAGAAAACAACCCAATTTAAAAATAGGCCAAAGATCTTGCTAGAGTTTGTTTGATCCCTCCAAATCTCATGTAGAAACCTGATATCCAACACTGGAGGTGGGGTGTAATGGAAAGTGTTTGGGTCATGGGGCAAATCCCTCATGAATGGCTTGGTACTGTCCTCCTGGTAATGAGTTATCACTCTTTTAGTTCCCATAAGAGCTGTGAAAGCTAGTTGTTAAAAAGAGCCTGCCACCTCTTTCTCTTTCTCTCTTGCTTCCTCTCATCATGTGATCTCTACACATGCTCCTCCTCCTTCACCTTCTGCTAAGAGTAGAAGCAGACTGAGTCCTCATCAGAAGCAGATGACGGTGCCATACTTCTACAGCCTGTAGAACTGTAAGCCAAATAAAACTCATTGCTTTATAAATTATCCAGCCTCAGGTATTCCTTCATAGCAACGCTAAATGGAATAAGACAGACGTTAACAGATATATCACCAAAGAAGACATACAGATAAGCATATGAAAATATGTTCCACATCGTATGTCATCAGGGAAATACAAAGCAAAACAACAATGAGATACCACTACATATTTATTGAAATGGCCATGCTGGCAAGAATGTACAGAAACAGGAATTCTCATTTATTGCTGGTGAGAATACAAAATCATACAGTCACTTGGAATCACAATCTAGGATTTTCTTACAAAACTAAACATACTCTTACCACTTAATCCAGCAATTGCCCTCCTTGGTATTTACCCAAAAGACTTAAAAACATATGACCACACAATACCTACACACAGATGTTTATAGAAGCTTTATTCATAACTGCCAAAAACTGGAAACAACCAAAATGTCATTCAGTAGGTAAATGGATAATCTGTGGTACCTGGATAATGGATTATTATTCAATGCTAAAAAGAAATGAACTATCAAGCCATAAAGAGACATAGAGGAACTTTAAATGCATATTACTATGTGAAAGAAGTCAATCTGAAAAGGCTACATTCTGTATGCTCCCAACTATGGGACCATAGATTCCCAGAGTTGACTTTCTGGAAAAGGTAAAATTATAGATACAGTAAAAAGACCAATGGTTGTCAAGAGTTGGGTGGAGCGAGGACTAGGTGGAGCAGAGAAGACTTGGGGCCAGTAAAACTATTCTGAATATTATAATGGTAGATACAGGTTATTATTATTCTGAATATTATAATGGTAGATACAGGTTATTATACACTTCCCCTAACCTACAGAATGTACAACACCAAGAGCAAACCCTAATGTGAACTATGAATTCTGGGTGACAGTGATGTGTCAGTGTAGGTTCGTCAATTGTAACAACATACCACTCTGGTCAGAGATGTTAATAATGAGGGAGATTATGCATGGGGGGCGACAAAAGATATGTGGGAAAACTCTTGCACTTTATTCAATTTTGCTGTAAACCTAAAACTGCTCTAAAAATACAGTCTATTAAAAACAGTAACAAAAAAAAGCATGACCAAACTATAAGCTGTCTACAAGAAACTTGTATCAAACCATACACACAATCTGAAAATAAAACAATAGAACAAAATATAGCATACAAAGTTTAATCTAAATAAATCAGCTGTGGTCCGATATAATATCACATAAGGCATTCAGAGCAAATAAAATTACCAGAGATAGGGAAGGACAGAAGCTGATGATTAACATGTCAATCTGCCAAGAAAACACAGCAATCTTAATTGTGTGTCATCAAACTTCAAAACACTTAGATGACCAAAAATTACAAAATCGAAAGGAGAAACAAGGGCATCCAGTATTATAGCTGGAGATCTTTATACTTTGTCTCTCCACAATTGGAAAGAGAAAGAGACAAAAAATCAGCAAGAATACAGGCAAACTTAACAATATCAACCAACAAGATGTAACTGAAACTTACACAACGCTCCACTGAACAAAAGCAGAATATACTCTTTTTACGTGGTCAAGGAGTACATACCAAAATATGGCATAATCTGGACCATAAAGCTAAAAAATGTAGGATAATTGAACTAACACAAAGTATCACTTGGAAACAAATTAAAATAAATAATGGAAGAATAATAGGAAAATATCCAAAGGCTAAAACATTAAAAAATACATGTTCTAAGTAAACTGTAGGTCAAAAAGAAGGAGTCAAGAGAATTTTTAAAAAATATTTTGAATACGAAAATACAACATTAAAATTTGTGAGATAGAAAGCAAGCAATGCTGACAGGGAAATTTACAATAATAAATATATATAAGAGAAAAAAGGAAAAGCCTCAAATAAATAATATAAGCTCCTACCTGAAGAGCCTATAAAAAGCAGAGCAAAAAAAAATTCCCAGAGAGCAAGAAGAACAAAGGAAAATAATAGGGGTAAGAGCAGAAATCAATGACATTGAAAGCAAGCAATAGAGAAAATCAATGAGACAAAGAGCTGGTTCTTTAAAAGGATCAATAACATTGAAAAACCTTTAGCAAGACTAATAAAGAAAAAAGAAGTTTCAAATAACCAATATCAGGACTAAAATAGGGGATATGAATATAGACCCTTCAGATATCAAAGGATAATAAGAAAGTACTATGAAGAATTTTACACTCATAAATTGTACAATTTAGATGAAATGGGTAAATCCCTCATAAAAGACAAATAATTACAACTCACCTAGTTTAAAATAAATAATTTTAAAAGTTCTATAATATTAAAGATGTAGAAATTGTAATTTTAAAACTCTTAAAGTGAAAACATCTAAGCCCAGATGATTTCACTGTATCAAATGTTTATATTAAATGTTTAAAGAATAATTTTAACACCAATTCTACATCATTGCTCCACAAATGAAAGAAGAAACAATTCTCAATTCATTTATTAAGCTAGTATTACTCTGCCTACAGAAAGACAAGGCATAAAAAAGAAAATATAGATGAATAACTCTCATAGAACACAAAAATTCCATAACAAGTGTTAGCACATTGAATTCAGCAATATATAAAAAGAACTATGTTTCATGACTAACCAGGGTTTATTCCAGAGATTTAAGGCTCATTTAATGTTTGAAAATCAATCAATACAACAGGCAAAAGAAGAAAAACTACATAAAATATTCATATCAAATAATGTGATTCACATCAAGAGCTGGAGAAAAAAAAACATTTGATGAAATTCAAGACCTATTCATTATAAAACTCTCAAAAAATTGGATAAGGGCAAACTTCCTCAACTTTATAAATAGCATTTACAAAATACAAAACAGTTAAAGTTATATTTAGTGGTAAAATAATCAATAATTTCTTTTTAAAATAGGAAACAAGGCAAAGATACCTGCTCTCAATACTCTTATTCTATTTTTTTGAACTTATTGCACTGGCTAAAACTTCTGGCAGTGTGTTATGTTATACTGTTAGTGTGTTATGTTATACCATTAGTGTACGTTATGTTCTACTGCTAGTATATGTTATGTTATACCGCTAGAAGTTTCAACCCATGCAATAAGTTCAAGAAAAGGTAATGAAAGGTATACAGATGGAAAAGAGAGAAATAAAACTGGCTGTTTGCAGAAGACATAATTGTCTGCACAGAAAATCCCAAAGAATCCAGAAAAACAAAAACAGAATAAGTGAGCTCAGCAAAGCTGCAGGATACAAAATTAACATACCAAAAATCAACTCAATTTCTATACACCAGCAATGAACATATGGACATCAAAATTAAATATACATTAAAATTTGCAATTTTTAACAAGAAGAAGGAGGAAGGAAAGAAGGAAGGGAGAAAATGAGAACAGGAAGAAGGAAGAAAATAAAGAAAGACCAATGTATTAGTCCCTTTTGCATTGGTAAAAAGGAATATCTGAGACTGGGTAATTTATAAAGGAAAGAGATTTATTTGGCTGTTGGTGCCAGCATCTGCTTTTGGTGAAGCCTCAGGAAGCTTAAAATCATTGTGGAAGGGAAACACGGAGCAGGCATGTCACATGGAAAGAAAAGGAGCAGGTGAGAGGGGAAGAAGTGCCAAACTCTTTTCGAAATTGGGTCTTGATAGGTTATCCAGGCTGGTCTCAAACTCCTGGCCTCAAGCGATCCGCCTGCCTCAGCCTTCCAAAATTCTGGGATTACAGGTTTCAGCCACCATGCCCAGCCTCAGTGGTTTTTACTATTGCATTGAATAAATGTCTACTAATTTAGTATTTCATTGGATAAATGTCCTTTGACCTTTCTTAAATTAGGTTGTATTTTTGTTGAGTTGTAAGAGTTTAACATATGCTGGATACTAGGCTCTTAAGAGACACATGATTTTATATACTATCTCACATTCTGTTAGTTGTCTTTTCATTTTCTGTGGAGTGTCCTATAGATGTGTCTATTAGGTCTATCTAATTTAATCCTAATGGTTGCTAACTTTATTGTTAAGTCTAATGTCAGTCAGATTTTAATTATTGCTTTACATAGCTGTTTTAAAATTATATACAAGAAACAAGGGTATCACAAAAAAAGGTGTCCATTAGCTAGAAGATGAAAGACATTCAAGTCTTCCATTTCTTTTTTAACCATCTAGTGTTTCTATCATTACTGAAAGAGGGATACTAAAGTCTTCAACTATTTTTGTTGAATTGTCTATTACTCTCCTTTAATTCTGTCCCTTTTTGCTACATGTATTTTAGGGCCCCATTGATAGGTCCATATGTATTTATAATTGTGATATATTCCTGACATATTGACTTTTTATTATAATGAAATATCTTTGTTGTTGTTGTTGTTGTTGTTTAGTCTGTAGTAATACTTTTTTTTTTTTTCCAAGACAGAATCTTGCTCTGACACCCAGGCTGGAGTGGAGTGGTGCAATCTCAGCTTACTGCAACCTCTGCCTCCCGGGTTCAAGCAATTCTCCTTCCTCAGCCTCCTGAGTAGCTGAAATTACAGGCACTCACCACCACACCTGGCTAGTTTTTGTATTTTTAGTAGAGATGTAGTAATACTTTTTAACTCTATTTTGTCTGGTATTGGTGTAGCCACTCTAGCTCTAGCTTCATTACTGTTTGCATGGTATTGTCTTTCTGCATCTATTTTGAACCTGTTTGTGCCTTTGAATCTAAAATGTGTCTCTTACATATACAGCCAAATTATTTTTATTTATTCTGTCAATCTTTGTCTTTTCATTGGAGTGTCTAATCTACCTAATTTCATGTGCAATCTGATAAAGTAGAATTTACAGCTATCATGTTGCTCCTTCCTTCCTCAGGATCTCGCTCTGCCACCCAGGCTGGAGTGCAGTGGTGTAATCACAGCTTACTGGAGGCTCAAACTCATGGACTCAAGCAATCCTCCTACCTCAGCCTCCCGAGTAGCTAGGACTACAGGTGTATGTCACCACACTTATCTAATTTATTTTTGGAGAGATGGGGGTCTCACTATGTAACCCAGCCTGGCCTCCTTCCATAGGCCTCAAGCAATCCTTCTACCTCAGCCTACCAAAGCCTTTTGGTAGCACAGGTGTGAGCCACTGTGCCCAGTCTGCTATTTATTTTCTATATGCCTTATGTGCTATTTATTATTTTCTAAGTGGTTGTGTGCTTCCCCCCATCCTTCCCTACTGCATTCTGATTTGTTAAGCAGATGTTCTCTAGTGTACCATTTTCATTTCCTTGTCACTTCACTTACTTTTTGTAAAGCTGTTTTTCCTGGGGATTACAATTAACATCTTGACTCGTCTTGATTGATACTAACTTAAAGCAACAGTGTACAAAAACTTTCCCCCTGTATAACTCTGTTTTCTCCTCCTTTCTTTGTGCTTTTATTGCATTAAAAATCACATCTGTATACACTGTATGCACATCAACACATTTATAATTATTGCTTTATGCCGTTGCATCTCAAATCAGAGAGGAGAAAAAAAGAGTTATGAACACAAAACATATTTCCAGTGTCTTTTATGTTTACACCTAGGTAGTTACTTACTGATATTCTTTATCTCTTTATAGATTCCAATTACTGTAGACTCTCCTTTCATTTTACCTGAAGTACTCTTTCAGTATTTTCTTGTAGGAAAAAATTTCCATCAATGTATTGCCTCAGCTTTTCTAAAATCAGAAAATGCATTAATTGCACCTTCATTTTTTGAAAGATATTTTTACTGGGTATAGAATTCTTAAAGTCTTTTCTTCCAGCACTTTGAAAATATCCTGTCCCACCACTTTCTATCTTCCACAGTTGCTGTTAAGAAATCAGCTGTTTATCTGATTAAGGCTACTTTGCAGGTGACGAATTCGTTCTCTCCTGCTGCTTTCAACAGTTTGATTATGATGCATCTAGGTGTGGATCTTTGGTTTTATTCTTCTTGTAGGTTGCTAAGCTTTAAGAATGTGTACACCAATGTTTTTCACCCAATTTAGGAAGCTTTTACTCACTTTGTCTTCAAATATTCTTTCTGCCCCTTTCTCTCCTCTTTCTAGGATAACTCTTTTGCATTTGTTGGTATAATTATTTTCTCACAGGTTTCCAATGCTTAGTCCATTTTTTCCTATTATTTTTTTTTCAGTTATTCAGATGGGATAAACTCAGTTGATCTATCTTTAAGCTTGTTTCCTTCTTCCATCCTTTCAAATCTTTTTGAAAGTCATTAATTTTTCATTTTCATTATTGGAATTTTTAACTCCAGAATCAATATCTTTTTATGTATATGCATCTTTACTGACATTATTTATTTGGTGAGATATTCTTATACTTTCCTTCAGTGCTTGAGACAGTGTTTCCTCTACCACTGAACATATACAAAATAACTGGTTTAAAGTGTTTTTCTAGTAATCTCAACATCAGGGCTGCCTTAGAACGGTTTCTATTGACTCTGCTTTGTTTTTCCCTGTATATATGCCACATGCTCTTTTATCACTGCAGGGCTCATGTATTTTTGAAAACTGGACATTTTAAATACTATAATGTGACACATCTGGAAAGTATATCCTCCAACCCTAGATTTGTTCTTGCTGCTATTTGTTTACTCAGTAACTTTTCTAAACTAATTCTGTAAAGTCTATATTTTTTGCTGCGTGTAGTCACTAAATTCTTTCCTGTTAGATTAGTTGCCAGCTATTCATGAAACTGAGATTTCCTTCAATGCTTGGAATCCATGAATCCCCAGTGTTTGCCAGTGGGCTGTCTGTGTGCTGGGGCACACCTTCAGCACACAGCCAGGCAGCTGACACTCTGCTTTGCCATTCACCTCCTGCACGTGCACAGTCTCAAAGTCAGTCAGAGATGCGAAGCTAAGGCCCTCTCAGATCTTTCCTGAGCATGTGGACAGCCTTACACATGTTTTTTGGAGCTTTTCAAAGAACTTGTGGACCGATCTAATTCCCCAGCCTTTCCTTTTAATCTTTTTTAAATTAGTTTATTGTCTTCCTCAGTTGATATCCACCGTCTCAGGTAACCCCAAGGTTAAGCAATTACTTCTAAATTTTCAACCCATCAACCTAGGGAAAAGGCTTTCTGGACTGGAAAAGGTCTGGATTTGGTCAGGTAAAAATAGTCTTGCAAGTGGGGTCTTCTACTGAACTGCCAGACAGACCAAATATTGACAATTTTCCAAAAGTGAGACTCTGAGGAGCTTTAACTCTGTTCTCTCCACTTAGGTGACAGATAGACTGATGGTTTCATCATGATTGCAGCCTGTTTTCAAGGCTACCAGGGAGCTGGAGATGGGGGAAGAAAATAAGGCAGGTTAAAATGTCACAGAAGTCGTGTTCTTACTAAGATTTGGATGATTTTTATAAAAAATAAATGCTCCCCAGATCGCTGCTAGCTTTTAGTCTCATTTCAGTTTATTTCTAAAGTTTTGAAAAACTTGCTTCTGGCAAATGTTGGCAGTTTCCTTCTCCTTTCTGATTTTATGGGAGAAATAATTTTCAGAAGCTATTATTCTGCCATTTTCATGTACATACCTCAACACTCCTATTTTAAAAGTTCTTCATGGGCTCTGCAGCATATTGATTTTAAGAACCACATTGCATGTGGCAAGTGCTCCTCTTGGCCCTGGCATAATATTAGCATTTTATTCTTGGAAGAGGAAATACCAGAAGGACTCTGTATGATGAGCATAGGTAAAGCAAGAGCACAGGTGCATACTGACCACAGAGGTGGGTTAAGAATGAATGACCCCCAGCCCCTCCCTGATCTTGGTTCCCAGATCTCTAACTGCCAGGCGCATACTGCGCGGGTGGCATACTAGAAAAATTCTCGCTGGGAAACATGATCTGCCCAAGAGAAAAGCCCTAATTATATTAAGATCCCCAAAATACATTTCCATCCAAATCATGCTATAATGAAGCCCACACCTCCAACACCACCACCACCACACACACATATGGGAACTCCCTGCTCCCCACACACACACACCACACACACAGCTTCTACCAAAGATCACCTACCATTATGAGAAAGGCTCTAATATGACAGAGACCCAAAAAAATGACAGATAAAGGGACTGTGAGGATGCAGACAATACAGGAAGCAGAAGGAAAATTCCATAAAAAGTGAAAGCAAGAAGAAGGAGGAGCAAGGAGCAGGAAGGAAATGAAGCAGCTGCAGAAGAAAGAAAGAAGAAGGGGAGGAGAAAAGGGCAAGGGGAGGAAGAAGGAAGAAGACAAAGACAACTTCAGTACTATAACAGAGCTAAGGCATTGCTTTAAAACTACTAACAAAAATCAGATACTACCAGCAAGAAACATTCAAAGAGCAAAACAAAGTTCTTGGGAACTGAAACACTGGAAGAAGAAAGGAAACAACAAAATTCTAAGAAAAAATTATTCAACTTATCCCTAGACACACTATTCATCAAGGGATAGTGGCTGTCCCTAGCCACACTATTCATCAAGGGTAAAAATAAAGTTATCTAAGACTTCAAAATCCTACTATGCTCCCTTTCCCAAATTGCAATAAAGGACACCATCCATCAACTGAGAAGATAAACCAGGAAAGAGGACCTGGATCCATAACTGGAGAATGGCAAAGGAAATTCTCTAGTTGGTAGCTATGGAATAACACAAAGTAGCTATCTGGTCGTTGTCCCTGATTCTTGACATACAGCTTCAAAAACTGTTGGTGACAGAAATTCCTTGTTATGCTAATGAAGAGGCTCATGGAAGGGGTCTCCTGAGTGGTTTCAGGACGGAGGCTGGTTGCCAGAGAAACCAACCAAGTGAATGGAGAACTGGAACTTTCGGCTTAATCTCCAAGAAAGGGAGGGGTGCTGGAAATTTAGCTCAATCGAGTGGTCTAAAGTTTAAACAATCAGCCAGGTGCGGTGGCTCACGCACTTTGGGAGAACAAGACAGGTGGATCACGACGTCAGGAGATCAAGACCATCCTGGCTAACATAGTGAAACCCCATCTCTACTAAAAATACAAAAAATTAGCCAGGCGTGGTGGCGTGAACCTGTAGTCCCAGCTACTTGGGAAGCCAAGGCAGGAGAATCACTTAAACCCGGGAGGCGGAGGTTGCAGTGAGCTGAGATCATGACACTGTACTCCAGCCTGGGTGACAAAGTGAGATTCCATCTCAAAAAATAAGTTTAATCAATCATGAATACAAAATGAAACTCCATCGATAACTCCAGACAGCAAGGCTTGGGGAAACTACCTGATTGGTAAACATATCAATATATGAAGAGGACGGCATTGCTGGTCTCCACAGAGACAGAAGATCTTGTGCTTAGGACTTTCTAGACTTTGTCCTACGTAACTTTTCACCTGGATGCTTATTTGCATTTTTGTAATAAAATAATCACAAGGACAACTATGTGTCATATAATGACATTTCAGTGAACTATGGACAGCATAGCTGAAAGTGGTTCCATAGGAATATAAAGGTTGAAAAAAATTACATTGTCTAGGAATGTCATAGCTATCATAACATCATAGTGCAATTACTTTTTTAAAAAAAATTTAGTGTAGCCTAAGTACACAGTGTTTACAAAGTCTACAATAGTACATACTAATATTCCAGGCCTTCACATTTACTCACTAATCACTCACTGAATTACCAGAGCAACTTCCAGTCCTACAAGCTGCACTCATGGTAAGCACCCTGTATAGGTATATCATTCTTTTATCTTTTATTATCTTTTGCTATACCTTTTCTATGTTTAGATACACAAATACTTACAATTGCATTACAATTTCCAACACTATTTAGTACAGCTCCATGCTGTGCAGATTTATAGCCTAGGAGCAGTAGGCTCTACCACAGCCTAAGTGTGTAGTAGGCTATAACACCTGGGTTTGTGTAAGTACACCCTGATGTTTGAACAAGAACAAAATCACCTAATGATGCCTTTCTCAGAATGTAATCTCATCATTAAACGACAGATGACTATATAGCACCAAGTTCTGTAAGTTGTTCTAGCAAATTAACAAATGTGAGAAAGTTACAGGAAACCCCAAATGTGTAGATGGCCAGGCAGAAGTGCAAGGTAGTGTCTGAATTATATTGGATTGTAGAGTACTCAGTTGATGTCAGAAAACCTTTGACAAAAGGCAATCATAAAAGAAAATACCAGTCTGACAGCTGCATCACAGGCCTAGAAAACAATCAATTTACATTCAAGCAGGAGGACAAAATGCTTCAAAAGATGTCTCTAAGAACACAGAAGACACAGATCCGCATGTGTCTGAACTCAGAGGGAGGAATGTACATCTACTGCAGAGTTTGGGGATGGAATAGTGATCATTACATGAAAAATTCAACAACCGGCCAAAGATAATAGTATCAGCTCTAAGGAAAAGGAATATAGCCTATTGCATGGCTCAGCTGTGAATCACAATTTTATAGATTTTAATATAAATATTGTATATTAATTTAAATAAAAATGATTATGGAATTTCATGAGGTAAATGTGAGAACTGAAGGGAAGTGTATTAATTATGCATGGTGATGGAGGTAGAGAGTGCATGGAGAATCAAGTCCTCACCTTCAGTCTTGTGAGGTTCTTCACTGTTCAACAGAACTAAAGCAAAAAGTGGTAGCATAAGCATTTTATTTCAAGTGATACATGTAACTCTCAAACAGCTAAAAGAGTTAGAATTGGTTGTCTATGAGAAATGTAAATGGAAGCAGAGGAACAATAATCGTTACAGAACTATCTCAGCTTTTAAACTGTGGGCAAGGGTTATATTATCAAAATACTAATTTTTAAAAGTATCACCAATCACAAGAGTATTGTGACAGTATCACAGGAATTATTATTATTTTAAAGAACAGAATGTAAGAGATTTCCCAAGCTCACATAATTACTGAGGGTCTCATCTTATTTGTTTTGTTTTTTGTTTTTTTTTCTGAGATGGAGTCTTACTCTGTTGCCCAGGTTGGAGTGCAGTGGTGTGATCTTGACTAACTGCAACATCCTCCTCCTGGGTTCAAGCTAGTCTCCTGCCTTAACCTCTCGAATAGCTGGGACTACAGGCACCTGTCACCACATCAGGCTAATTTCTGTATTTATAGTAGAGATGGGGTCTCCTCATGTTGGCCACGCTGGTCTCAAACCCCTGACCTCAAGTGATTCATCTGCCTTGGTCTCCCAAAGTGCTGGTATTACAGACGTGAGCCACTGCACCCAGCCTCATCTCATTTTTATATGTTGTTCTTACGAATTCAAATATTTTCTCTCTCTGAATTGTCCTAGTAGCCACATATAAATAAGTATTTCAGTATTGTGGAAGTGAAAAAGGTTAATTCTCATAGAAAGGGATCTGGAAGTCTCTTTATGGACACCATCATTTGAACCAGACCTTGAGCAATCTTCAGCTGTCCTTCCCATGCAGGAAATGTGGCTGGGCGACTTTCCTCCCTGCTCTTCTGTTGTCACAACCTGGCTTCCTCCCAGGTTTGGGCTGGGTGAGGCTGGCGCTTAAGTGAAGGGGTTTCCTGAGCCTCCACTGATTGGCAGCTGTCTAGTCCTGCTGAGCATGATGGCTCCACTACTAAAAGCACCACAAATCTGGGCCAGCTTTGGTATCCAATCAACAAAATCAGGAGAATGACAGCACATCCAATGGGTTTGCCATAAGGACTAAGTGAGATAACACCTTTACCATGAAACAGGCACAGGCATTGGCGACGGCCACTATGCATCTCCTCTTGCTCTGGTGATGAATCCAAAGCTCTCCTGGCCCACATGCTCGTCAGGTAGGCAGCTCTGCCTATCAGCCCTTGGCAGGTGAGCTCATCCTGCAGCTACATGCTCTGTCCTCCTCCCGGACTCTTATGTCTGCTCCGGCAACCAACAATGCCAGCACACCTCAGTGAAGACACGCCCTCCCGCTACAGATGGTTTTCCTCCATTAGCTCCCATTACAGCAAGCTACAGTTCTGTGACCATTGTTAACATCTGCCTGCTGCAGCTTTTCCCCATCTCCCTATTTGCCTATCTGCCTACTGACTTATTTTTGTCCGAGAATTTGTAATTTAAATCCATCTCTTGAAAGTGGTTATAGCTGGAATGTTTTCAACTGAATCTGGGGTCCAATTCACAACATGGTGATTATGGATAAGATTGGGTTTGTTTCTGTTGTCATAATATGTTGTCTGTTTACCAGACCTTTCTTGTGTTTTCTAAAACCATTTCTTAGTTTTTATTGGATGGTTCCGTTTTCTTGGTTCCATTATTGCCCTTCAAGGTTTAAAAATTGTATATCCTATTTCTATTCTTATAGTAGTTATTTACAAGTTTAGGTGAATGTTATGTGAAAACACGTAACATTTTTTTCTATATATGACTTCATATATCAGTCCATATGCATGCATGTGTGTGTGCGTGCATGTACACACACAAACACATATGTATATATAGGTATACATATAAATAGATGATCTAGATATACAGAAATGTCTCAGAATGCATTTCTTCCCTGCTTTTTTTTACCTCTGAAATACCCTACCCTCACTCCTGCAGGATCATTTGTAGAGTGAATTGTAAAGTTTCATTTATAGATTCCTGTTGATCTTTCAGGGATTGTTTGACAACTGACAATTAGGCTTAATGCCAAATTTTCTGAACTCTAACTGCTTGTATTTATTGTATCTCACTTATTCTGCTTAGAGTTTGGTTTGGGTTTTGCATAACTAGAATACATTATTCCAGCAATTCTTTCAGAAAATTTGTGGGTGGTAAACTTTGAATCTTTGCATACATGAAAACACATTTTTCTTTTCTTTTTTTTTTTTTTTTTGCCTTTCTACTTGGCGTTTCAGGGATCTGAAGACACTAATCAGTTTCTCATCGGAGCTCGGATATTATAGTACTCTGTAATGGCCTACATAGCCCTTTTTTCCCTTATACTTGATGCACTGGACTTGAAGGATGCATTGGGCTTGCTACTTCTAAGTATTTGTGTCTTCCTTCAACTCTAGAAGCATTTTTTAAAAATCATTTCTCTATACCTGTACTTCTCATTCGCTTAGTTGTCTCTTTCTGAGATACCTATTGGAATCAAGTTGGAATTTCTTCAAATACCTCCTGTCAGTCTGTAATTTCCAAATTTAATTCCCCACTACAATGCTCCTTAGAAAAGGTAGATTCTAGTCTGTTGTGGGAGGTACACACAGTGAGCCTGGGACATCTTATTTTATTTTCTGCCAGGAAATAGAAGAACTGATTAAGGATCAAAATGGCCACAGCAAAACAATGCAGGAGCCAATCTGACAGTTCAAGCATCAGAAAGAATAACTGCAATGGACTAAAACACATCAAACACCAAAACAACCAATAACTCAAAGTGAAAATACAATCTCACTGGTCACCTATTTCACTATCTTGGCTATTGCATAATCCATTCTCTTAATGAGCAAATAAACAAAAAGATTCTGGAAACAAAAAAATACAGCACTTTAGGAGGCCAAGGCAGGCATCTTACCTGAGGTCAGGAGTTTGAGACCAACCTGGCCAACATGGTGAAACCCCATCTCTAATAAAAATACAAAATGTAGCCAGGCCTGGTGGCGTGCACTTGTAGTCCCAGCTACTCAGGAGGCTGAGGTAGGAGAATTGCTTGAACTTGGGAGGCAGAGGTTGCAGTGAGCCAAGATCATGCCACTGCACTTTTTGAGACAAAATCTCTTAAAAAGAAAAGAAAATTACAAAGAAGACCTGGGTTCAAGTCCCAAAATGTTCTCTGCCTAGGCAGGTACAGACATAAGAACACCATTTCACATGATCAACAAAAAGACAATAATCAGAGAAAGTGCTTTAAAAATGCTAAAGTTCTTTAAAGTTATATACATATAGATGACATTACTTTAGGGCTTTTTTTCTAAAACACACAGTGATATATGCATCCAATGTCACACAAGCAAAGCCACCTACTAGGAGACCCTGAATACCAGCCCACTCTAGCTGGGCCCTGACAGTCCTTTCCAGATTTCCCGGCAGAATTAACAATAAAAGTAAGGAGGAAACTAATTTTCCTCCAAAAGAGTGGCATTTCTGAAATAAGCCCAGTATTCTCAATCCAAACAATGCTATATCATGTATCCCACTCTGTGTTCATTATCTCTATTTGAGACTAAGTTTCAAGCACTTTAACGGTACTTTGGTCTACTTCAAGTGATGTCTGGAAAAATCCAGGAAGCCAGTGGAGAGCTGCCTTGTGCCGACACATCAATGACCAGCTGCTTCCCACTGTTGCAAAACACCCCCGGAAAGGGAAAATTTCCTGTCATGAATGTTCTTTTTCAGTTTTTACTTTTATCCAATGCCCATAATTGTCCCTGTCAGAAACAATGAAGGTACCATCTGTACACTGCTGTTTTAATATACACCTGATGGTTACTGTCAAAGGATTGTCTTGGACCATGAACTCTGCATTAATTGCTTTGTGCGCAGAACAGGATGGAACAACCCAGCATGTTTCAGAGGGAAAGGAGGCAAGGAGGTGCTCCCTGCAGCCTCACATCATCTTCAGCTGCATGATATTCAGTCCTAGAGTTCAGGAAGCAGAATTAAAAGCCTACTGCTCCTGGGATCATGAGTCAGTATAGATCACTCCCTGGACTAATCACTAAGACAAAAGCCTCTGATGCAGTTTCTGTTTAGTCTGGTGTTGGAAAATGCAAGACCAGTAATATAAAGAAGGAGGAAGCCTCCAGGACAGATCCGGAGACATCTTCCTGCTTGAAACATTACAGACTATCTTAAATTTACCTAACTTATATGTATCCTGACTTCCAGTTGTCTATAGAATGTGGCCCTACAAAAACCTGAATGTTTACAAGTATGAGGAGTCTGTGGATGTTGTCCATTTTTATCAACATATCTGTGATCCTTTCATTTTTAATCAAGAAATTTTCTTGATCTTTAATCTACAAATATTTTAGGCAAATTTAAAATACTGTCTTAAATGATTCAGTCACAAAGTTGAGAAGTAACAACCTTTGATAAAAGACTTAAGAAGTAGCACTTTTTATTTTTAAAGGAAAATGCTACAAGAAAAGTTTTAAATGTTGTTTTTAAAAATAATGTTTTTAAAGCTTTTGGCCATTTGACTTTCAAAACCCAAAACATATTTCAGTTAATACATTATAAGCTATAGCTATAAAGTTGAGGTTTTTCAAGTTAACATACCAAAATGTTCATTACCTAATTAAGGCCTGTCTAAAATCAGAGTGGAAAACTTTCGATTTGCTAAGAAACTTTGGGAATTTTTTTCTTTTCCTTCAGAGTTAGATAAGCATCCAAACAAAAACAAACAAAATAAAACCCATCTCCACCTCAATTAGCCAACAACTTTCATCAGCAGATCCTGGTTTGAGGGACACACTGCCATTACTCATCAACAAACTGTTAAATGAAATAAGCAGGGGCCACTCGCCTGAGACTATCTCCCATCTTTGAATTCCTACTTAACAAGGGCAACCTAATTTAGTAAGTAAACAAACAAAAACCTAACTTAGGACTATAACAAACAGCATAGTTTCGGTTGATCATCAACAGCTAGATTTCAGCCAATCACAGGCAGCCAACTTATCCCCCATGACAAATAAGGCATGTGCCTAAAGGCAGCCAATCAGATTACCTACTTTGCTTCTGTGTTCAGCCTATAAAAGCTGGCTGCTCACTCTGCTGGGTGAGGCTCTTCTGGTCCTGAGTGCTGCTTGATTCGTGAATTATTTTTTGCTTATATAACCTCTGCTAAATTGAATCTGTCTAATTCTTTTTGTTAACAAAATCCCTCCTAAATAAAAGAATATCCATACTGAAGATATTTAAGTAAAGTCATTTTAATTTCAGTAGAGTATTTAATATTTTAATCCATCAAGAAATAGAAATAGAAGCAGAATATTAAAACAGGAGTGATGACCTAAAATGGAGCCTGCTAACATCACCTGTTTTAGGATGGTGATGGAAAATCTGAGGCGAGGTGCCGGAGCTTCTCATAAGCCTTTTGTACTGTTGACTTTGTAAATAATGTGTGTCATGTCAACATTTTTAAATATTAAAAATTTCCATAACCCATACATTATCCTCATATCATACACACATTAAATAATTAAAACGTCCATTAGGGCACAGGCATGTTGGATAATATAATGTCCAATGTGATACAGTTAAACAATCATGAACTCATTCTACTAGCAATCCTTTCACTACTCTTGAAAAACAAAATAATCACCAGTCCAAATTTCCATAAAGCTGCTTAAAAGTGATACACTTTATACACAAAAATCAATTCTAGGTGAGTTATAAACATAAACATTAGAGGTAAAACAACAGTAACAAAAACCCACTAAACAACAATAGGAAACTCCTAAAAAATATAGAAAAATATCTTCATGAACTTGGGGAATGGAAAGACTTTTAAAATATGACACTATTAGCACTAAACATAGAAAAAAGGACTTATAAACTAGGCCACACTAAAATTAAGAATTTCTGTTCACCAAAAGACACCATTAATCTGTAAGCATGTTATACTTCAATTAAAAGTTTACAAAAAGAGAAAAGAATGTTGAAAAAGTAAAACAATAAGCCAAAGAGTCTAAGATATCTGCAAAACATATAACTGCAATGGTTTGAATGTTTGTCCCTCCAAAACTCATGCTGAAATTTAATTTCACTAGGATGGTATTGGGAGATGGAACCTATAAGAAATGCTTAGGTCATGAAGCCTCCACCCTCCCAAATGGACTAATGTGTTACCTCGGGAGTGGACTCATTATGAAGGGAGTGGGTTCACCCCTCTTGCTCTCTCTTTCTCATCCTCTCTTTGCCCTTCTGCCATGTGATACCTTCCACCATGTTATGACACAACAAGAAGGCCCATGCCAGATGCCAGCACCTTGATATCATGCTTCCCTGTCCCCAGAACGATGAGAAATAAATTTCTATTTTTAATAAGTTACCCAACCTCCAGTCTGTTATAGCAGCACAAAACAAAGACAATGATTTAGGGTTTGTACCTGTAATACAGAAAAACTCATACAAATCAATAAAGAAAACACAAAACAAAAAAAAAGAGAGAAATAGTAAAGAGACATGATTAGATACTTCTCAAAATAAAATCTCAAAATGGAAAAATTAAAAAATAAAAATGTCCTCAACTTTAGCCATAATCAGAGAAATGCTAAGCAAAATCACCAGAAACTGTCACTCCACACCCACTAGAATGGTAAATTTAATAGACTAAAAATGCCAAGCGTTGGTGACTATGTAGAGCAACAAGAATTTTCATATGCTGCTGGTGGGAATGTTAATTGGTATAACCATTTTGAAAACTGTTTAGCATCACCCAGAAAAGTCAACAGCTTGCTGCTCTACGGCCCCGCTAATCTACTTTCACATCTGTATCAGAGAGAAATGCACACTCCTGTCCATCAAAAGACATTTACCACCACATTCCTTGAAGTGTTCTTCAAAACAGACAAAATCTAGAAGAAATCTAAATAGCCATCAATATAATAATACATGTTGTTATATTCATACAACAAAAAGAAAGTAGAGCTACAACTTGGATGACTCACAAAAATAAAAATGAACCAAAACAGCCAGATCCCAAAGAACACATGCTGTGTCCTTGGGTGATTCCTCTTATACAGAGATCCAGAGAGGGGCAAAACTAGACTCTGGTGTTTGAAGTAAGGCAAATAGTTTAGCTCTGGAGGAGGGAACATCTGTATCGGGTGGTGACAGCTGAGGTGGGTTCACTTTGTGGTAACACACTGAATTGGCTTTGATATTGTGCCACATTAGTGTATATCTATTCTATTACAATTTAAAGTTTTAAAATGGGGTTAAAGAAAAACTTCCAAAATAAAATGTGTGTCTCTCTATGA
Organism: Cheracebus regulus; assembly: GCA_963574635.1. Taxonomy (NCBI): domain Eukaryota; kingdom Metazoa; phylum Chordata; class Mammalia; order Primates; family Pitheciidae; genus Cheracebus; species Cheracebus regulus. The sequence continues at coordinate 66,269 of CAUYQU010059651.1, forward strand.
GCTAGGCAGTGTGTTAAAGGTTACTTCAAATGACAATAAAACATCTTAATGGAGAACTGGAACAACTGTTTCCTGACTAGTGATTTCAATTGTAAATTTTATCCATTTGCACTTAATGAAATATATTTTGGCAATCAGTGAACAGCCTTACCCTAATTTTCTTAATCTAAATCCCTGATCATAATATCTTCTTTGTGTGAGCTTCTTAGATACTTTCGATTATAAACTCATTCAACAATCCTGAAATTTGAAGCCAACTAAAGAGCTAACCTAACACTTGCCTTTTCTCCACAAAATAAAGCAAGTAAGTTCTCCTCCTCCCTCTCTAAGTCCTCTCCCCAGAGTATAGACACTACCTTTTTTAACCAAGACAGGAATATTTACAGACAATTCACTTTCAGTGATGCAAGAGTAAATTTCCCATGCTGAGAATCTCTCACAGGCGGCATTTATTAACCTTGACAACTACAATGTCCTACTCCTCGTCCACTGCCACCTACAGTTTAGACAGGTCAGCTCCTGCACCTATGAGCTGACTCAGAGCCAGCAGTCAGCCACACATCCAGGCCTTTGCCACAGCCCATTATTCTGCACTAATTTTTAACCCATACTACAAGATTTCATATAATTCATCACTTAATTTCACATTAGTTTCAGTCCATTGCTTTGGCTAGCTGGGAGCTGAGACTCCAAGGCTTCTGCTGTATCTTCAAGCTTTACATCTTGGAGACTTAATTAGCATAGTACATGACGTCTTGTCTTGAGATAACAAAAATAAGATCAACAAGGAGAGCTAAGAATAACAGGAGTGTGTGTGTGAGAGAGTGTGCATTTACACACATATAAATATGCCTGAGTACATACCCTTTTACAATACTTTTCAATATTTTTTTGGCTATAATAATTTATAGCTGATGCTGACTAATTAAGGAAATCACTGAAATTAACAGCATGGGAATTGCAATTAGAAGATGCCAAATGACTTCCTTCTTCTCTGAGGAGGAGTAAAACACGACCTAATCCTGATTTTAAAATAAATCAATAAGAAAGCAGAGATTTTCATTGTCCTTCCTTCATGACAAGACTATTTCTCTTCCTTTAACAGAATGTCAAGGATGAAACTAGAAGCTCTGAGAGAGCTGAACCCTTCAGGGACTATCTTCAGTGGTAGCCTTGAAAGGCAACATTTACAAGAAATTCCTTTAGTAAAACTGCTTACAATTCTGTCTATACAGATCAAAAGAATGTTGTGGGTTTATCTCCCAGAGCCCTAAAGAGGTTCTAGAAGGAAAAAATTGCTACCATAATACATGGTATCAATTATAAAGGTACATTACAGATTGGTTTTTTTATTTATATCTAATAGCTGTACATATTTTGGAGGTACATGTGATATTTTGATACCCATCGATAATGTATGATGATGAAATTAGTGTCATTGGGATAAGCACTACCTCAAACATTTATCTTTTATGCCAGGAACATTACAAGTCTGCTCTTCTAGTTATTTGGAAATATACAATAAGTTACTGTTAACTATAATTTCTCTACTATACTATCGAATACTAGAACTCACTCCTTCTATCTAATTATATCTTCCATCTAACTTATTCTCCTTAATCAACTTCTCTTCATCATCTTCCCCCCACTTTCTTCCCAGCCCCTGGTAACCACCATTATACTCTCTACTTCCATGAGACTCACTTTTGTAGCTTCTGCAAATGACTGAGCACATGTGATATTTATTTCCATTTAGAATTTCAGTTCTGCTATCAGTAATGATGAACTCGGTGGTTCTCGCCAACTCTCCAGTGGTAACAATTAGAAGAGCTGGGGGAGAAAAAGAAAAATCATGCTTGAAGGCACCAGGACACTAATAGGGCAGTGAGGAACTGCAGGGACAAGATCCAGGAAGGGAGAGGAGCCCTGAGAGAACACCAGGATTTGAGGCCACCTTTCCAGAGCCCTGTGATTATTTAATAATGCTCAAGAGGCTAAAATTTTGAGCAAACCTTGACAAAAACTTAAAAGGGGAAAAAACTTGAGTTTAAGACTTCTTGAAGAGAGGTGCAGTGGCTCATGTCTGTAATCCCAGAACTTTGGGAGGCCAGGGTGGGCAGACCACTTGAGGGCATGAGTTTGAGACCAGCCTGGCGAACGTCGTGAAACCTGGTCTCTACTAAAACTACAAAAATTAGCTGGGCGTGGTGGCAGGTGCCTGTAATCTCAGCTACTAGAGACACTGAGTCAGGAGAATCATTTGAACCCAGGAGGTGAAGGTTGCAGTGAGCTGAGATGATGCCACTGCACTCCAGCCTGGGTAACAAAGCAACACTCTGTCTCAAAAAAAAAAAAAAAAAAAAAAAAAGACTTATTGAAGAAGACTCAAGTAAATACTCTGTATTTATGCCCTACAATGTACATGCAAGAACCAGAAACAAACCAGCCTTTACAGGGACTGAAGCCCATCTTCACATCTTCTCAGCCCCTAATTTGATTAAGGTAATGTGTGGTTGCTGGTGCCCTTGGGGTGGCTGTTGTCAGAAGCAAATATTAACAGGAGTAAAAGTATTCTCCATTCTCTTATCACTACCATTTTTCCCGTACATTGTCTGGGACAAACTACAAACACAACCAGGCTCAGAAGGAGCACAGACCATGTAACAGAAAAGCAAAAAGAACCATCACTAACAAAAACAAAGGCACAAAGTGTCTTAAGAATAAAATTATTAGACAGGGCTGTAAAATAAGTCTTACTAACATATTTGAAGAAACTTAGAACAAACTTGAGAACTAGAAAATATCATAAGAACCAAAAGAAAATTCTAACACTAAAGCATGCAGTATTTGAAACTTTAAAAATAAGTCAATAAATGGGACTAACAACAGATAGACATGAAAGAATTCAAGGACTGAATATTGAACATAGGTCAACAGAAAACAAACTGGATGAAGCATGGAAAGACAAAGTAATGGTAATTACAGCAAAGAATCAGAGGCATATGAAATAAAGCAGGCTTCTCCATCTCAGCACTGTTGACACTGGGGGCCAGGTAATTCTTTGTCTTGGGGAGCCATCCCATGCAATGTAGGACATTAGCAGCATCCCTAGCCTCTTCCCAGTAAGTGTCAGTAGCATCCTTCTCCCCAGTTGGAGGAACTGAAAAAACAAGAGGAGCAACAATCAGGCATACAGCTGACCTCCTGAGAGAAGTGCTGGAAGTCAGAAAACAGGGTAATATACTACAGACACTGTGCCTTATGTAAATGTGCTGTAACTAATTGGCAACACGAAGTCAGTATTTCTGAATTATCATGCAAAAATGAGGCAAGATAAAAACATTTTGAAACAAATAAACATGGAGAAACTGTGCTACTTCCAGACTCTCATGAAAGAGAAGTCTAAAGGGCAGAAGGAAAATTATGTCAGATGAAAGTTAGAATATATAGGGAGGAATTAAAGTAACAAAAAAGGTAAACATAATAAATCTAAAAGACTACTGACTGCAAAAAACAATTATAGCCTTATAAAGTTTAAATATATTTATAGAAATAAAATACATGACAATAATAGATAAATTTGAATTATAAAATTACAGTGTTGTAAGGTCCTCACAATGCATATAAAGGCTGACAACTTTCATTAGACTTTACTTAGTCAAGGATGCCTGTTGTAATCTCCAGATCAACCACTCACTGCAAGATGAAAAGAAAGAAATATGACTAACAAATTAATGAAGAGAAAATCAGAATAGCATAAAATGAGCAATGAATCCAGAAAAGTGTAAGAAAACAGAAAAAAAGAACACTGAAAAGACAGGAGTAAGTGGAAGTAAATAGTGAAGGATAGGTTTAAACCCAAATAGATCAGTAATCACATTAAAGATAGCTAAAATACAAAGATTATCAGACTCAATTTTAAAAAAAAACAAACTCAACTATGTGTTGTTTACAAGCATCATCATAAATCATTTAAATACATTTTTAATATGGTTTTTGAATTACATAAGGAATATAGACTGAATATGCACTGATGGTAAGAGTGAATGAAGAAAAATTATAAATGTATTTTAAAACTTGTATTAATTTATTAATGGGCCTAAGGGTACCACTTTAAAATCAATGCCTGTTAATACTGCTTAAGGCACCATACATCATCTATATTATACCTTTTAACTTTTAAATATTTAAATATTTCTCTACACATCTATAAACATAAAAGATAGCATGAACTCTGCCAGAATGCCTTGTGTGTGCTGATTTTTACCCTCTTGATTTTCAACTTCTTGATTCTGTTTTTTGTTTGTTTAATTTAGTTCCTGTAGAAACATATATCACTTTTGTAATTTTAAGAAATGTATCTTATAAAAACATTATTAGATCCAATTCCTGGTTCCTGATGCAAGAAGCTCAGAAGTTACAACTTTGCCCTAACAAGTAAAAAGTTGAACACACTAAAAAAACAACAGCTCTTCTTGGAGCCAAATTAAGAGAGGAACACACAGGATGAACTTCTGCTTTCAAGACTGGAGGGACAAATGGGGGCATACAGAGAGCCAGGACTTTCCAGAGCAGGGACTAATCAGCAAAAACTACCACAGAAACCAGCAGCAGAGTAAGAAAACCTGAAATGGAATTGGGAAATTGCTGGAGACTCAGTGTGTACAACTTTGAAAGGTTAAAATTCAAAAAGGATTCAATCATGGTGGCTCCCAAATATCATGAGATTTACCTCCAGACCAGGTTCCCACAGCAAATACTGAAGAAATATTTTTTTGTGCTTACCAGAGGGAGGTGAAAGAAGCCATTTGGAAATGGGCCAGAACTTTCTGTTTTTCTTAATAAGGCCTGCCATAAGGAGAAATGAATTAACCAGAGTCTAACCTTCTGGGGTATTAGCAGAGCCTATCTGACCCAGGGGAAGGGAAATACTGAACTCCACCCTCTCTATGCATCCTATCCCATGCAAGCAGGGAGACACAAACTGAGAAACACTTATGAAGTTCACATCCAGAGGCATAGACACAATAAAAAACTGAGACATAATCATAGCAGTACAGAATGCTTCCCTCTCTTCCACACCTTACCACTACATTAGTAACTTACTAATCTACAGCAGTTCCTTTTACCCAGTACATCATGGCCACTTATCAAGAAAAAAATACAAAGCATACTGAAAGGCAAAAAAGCCCAATTTGAAGAGATAGAGCCTGCATTAGAATGAGACATGGCAGCGGTATTAGAATTATCAGACGCAAGTTTACCACTATGATTATTATGCTAAAGGCTCTAATGCATAAAGTAGACATCATGCAAGAACAGTTGGGTAATGTAAGCAGAAAGATGGAAATTCTAAGATATAACCAGAAAGAAATTCCAGAAATAAAAAATAATGTAACACAAATAAGGAATATATTTGATGGGCTTACTAGTAGACTGGATACAGCTGAGGGAAGAATCCCTAGTATGAGTAATATCAATAAAAATTTTGAAAACTGAAAAGCAAAGAGAACAAAGACTGAAAACAACAGAATAGAACATCCAAGGATTGTGGGACAACTACAAAAGGTGTAACATACGTGTGATGGGAATATAAGAAGGAGAAGTAGAGCAGGGTGCCTCATCCCCCAGGCCACAGATCTGTACCTGTCCCTGGGCTGTTAGAAACCGGACCACACAGCAGGAGGTGAGGGGCAGGTCAGCAAGCATTACTGCCTGAGCTCCACCTCTGGTCAGAGCAGCGGCAGCACTAGATTCTTACAGAAACACAAATGTTATTGTCAACTTTACATGCAAGGGATCTAGGCTGCACACTCCTTATGAGAATCTAATGAATGCCTGATGATCTGAGGTGGAACAGTTTCATTGCCAAACCTTGGCTCCTGACAGTCTGTGGAAAAACTGTCTTCCACAAAACAGGTCCCTGGTGTCAAAAAGGTTGGAGACTACTGAAATAGAGAAAGGAACAGAAGTATTTGAAACAATGATTGAGAATTTCCCCAAATTAATGTCAAACACCGAGCCACACATCCAGGCATCTCAGAAAACAGCAAGCCAGATACATGTGGGGAAAACAAATCCAATGCTCGGTTTATCATTTCAAACCATAAACAATCAAAGATAAAGACAAAGTCCTGAAAGAAGACAAAGGGGGACAAAAACGCTTCCCTTTAGAGGACCAAAAAAATAAGAATTACATATGACTTACCAGAAACCATGCAAGTAAAATAGTGTCGAAAGAGAAAGTCATAAATCTAGAATTATTGAAATTATCCTTCAAAGGATAAGGAAAAAAATACATTCTCAGGCAAAAATTGAAGAAATTTATTGCAAGCAGACCTCCCCTGAAAATATGTTAAAATAAGTTCTTTAAAAAGAAGGGAAATAATACAGGTTGAAAGTTGTATCTAAATTAGGACCACCAAAGAAGGAAGAAGTGAAGGCAAAATAAAAACTTTTGTTTTTCTTATTAATTTATCTAACAGATAACAGTCTGCTCAAAATAACAATAGCAACAATGTATTTTATTATACTTATGTGTATATATCGTATATAATACATAAGTGTGTATACACACACACACATACATACATGTGGGGAAATTGTCTTCCACAAAATCGGCCCCTGGTGTCAAAAAGGTTGGGGAATGCTGAAAGGAACAGAAGTATCTGAAACAATGACTGAGAATTTTCCCAAATTACTGTCAGACACCAAACCACACATCCAGGAATCTCAGAAAACAGTAAGCCATGTATATATACACACATATGCACCTTACAAGAAATAAATGGTAAAAAGGACAGGAGGAAGAAATTCATGTTATTTTGCATTATAAAGTGCTAGCATTACCCATGAAGTGGAAGTGGTATAATGTAACATGAAAGGTGACTTGAGTTAGTTGTAAATGCACATTGCAAACTCTAGGGAAACCACCAATAAAGTAAAAAAATAAATAAATAAAAGGCACTATAACTGATATGCCAAGAAAGGAGAGAAAATATAATCATACAAAATGCCCAACTAAACCATAAAAGTCAGAGTGAAAAACAAAAACTGAAATAAAGAATAAGGACATCAAAAAAATCAGTAGCAAATATGACACATATTGATCCAACTATATCAATGATCACTTTGAATGGTCTAAATGCATCAATTTAAAGAGACTATAAGAGTAGATCAAAAAACAAGACCCCACTGTATGTGCCTACAAAAAAAACCCATCCTAAATATAAAAACACATATAAATTAAAAGTGTCTTATGGATAGAGAAAAACATACTATGCTAACACTAATCCAAGAAAGCAGCAATAGCTATGCAAATTTCAGATAGAGCATACTTTAAAGCAAGAAAAGTTTCCAGGGATAAAAAGGACATTACTTCATGATAAAAAGATCAATTCTCCAAAAAGACATAACAGTCCTTAATGTGTATGTGTCCAAAAACACAGCGTCAAACTAATGAGGCAAAAACTATTAGACCTACAAAGGATAAACAGGTAAATCCATTATCACCGTTGGAAACTTTAATACCCCTCAACCAGAAATTGAAAGAACCAGCAAGCAGAAAACCAGCATAAACATGATTGAACTCAAAACACTGTCCATCAATTGGATAAAAGCAATACCTATAGACTACTTCATCCAACAAGAGCAGAATACATATTTTTCTCAAGCTCTCATGGAATATTTCCCACATTTGTGCCATAAAACGAACCTTAACAAATTTGAAAGAACAGAAGTTACACATTGCCTGCTATCAGAACACAAAGAAATTAAACTAGAGATCAGTAACAGAAAGATTACTGAAAAATCCCAAAATATGTAAACATTAAACAATAGTCCTTTCAATAATGTATGTTTTAAAGAAGAATTCTCAAGAGATATTAAAATATTTTAACTAAATGAAAATGAAAACACAACAAAATTTGTGGGATGCAGCAAAAGAAGTGCTTAGGGGAAAAACTATAGCACTGAATACAATATTAGAAACACAGAAAGATCTAAAAATCAATATTCTAAGCTTCTACTTTAGGAAACTAGGAAAAAAAGGAACAAATTAAATCCAAAATAAGCAGAGAAATAGTAAAAATTACAGCAGAAATCAACAAAATTGTAAACAAGAAATCAGTAGAGGAAATGAACCAAAACAAAATCTGTTTTTCATGAAATGATCAATAAAATTAACAAGCATCTAGCCAGGCTAAGTAAGAAAAAAAAGAAAAAGGACAAAAATTACTAATATCAGAAGTAAAAGAGAATACATCATTACAGATCCTATGGGCACTAAAAGGATAATAAATAAATACTATGAACAATTCTATGCTCACAAATTTCATAACCTAGATCAAATGGACTACTCCTTGAAAGACAAAATTTCTCAAAACTCAAACAAGAGTTTTAATAAACAATTGAATGAGCCTACATCTATTAGAGCAATTGAATCAACTAATAATAACCTTCCAAAACAGAAAGCACCAGGCACAGAAAGTCTCACTGGTGAAGCCTACAGATTTAAAAAACAAATTACACCAATTATCTACAGTCTCTTTCAGAGTACTCAAGCAGAAGAAATACTTTCTAAAACATTCTATGAGGCCAGTATTACCCTAATACAAAAAGCAAATAAAGACAGTATAAGAAATGGTAACTACAAACCAATATCACTGATGAACACAGACGCCAAAATGCTCAACAAAATATTAGCACACTGTGGTGGCTCATGCCTCCAATCCCAGCACTTTGGGAGGCTAAGACAGGCAGATCAACTGAGCTCAGGAGTTCAGGATCAGCCTGGGCAACATGGTGAAATCCTCTCTCAACAAAAAATTTAAAAATGAACAAATTGATCTCAACAATGTACAAAAAGAATTATAAACCATGATCAAGTGGGATTTATTCTAGATATTCAAGGCTGGCTTGACATTAAAAAATCAATTAATATAATCCATTACATCAACAGGCTACAAAAGAAAAATCATATGATTACATCAATAGATGAAAACAATTTTGGTATAATCCAACCCCTACTCATCATAAAAACTTTCAGTAAATGGAATAGACGAGAACTTCCTCAACTTGATAAATATATAGATCATTAAGCATGTTAGCTTAGGTTTTTTGTATATGTGTGTATATATATATTTTGCATATGTATATATAAAATATGTATACATATATACAAAATATAAGTACATATAAATGTACAAATATAAATATAAAATATATGTACATATTTATATATGCAAATATTTATATATAAATACAAATAAATTTATATATATATTTATATACATATATGAACATAGCTTTCCCACTAAGCTTTCCCACTAAGATCAGAAGCTTTCCCACTAACATCAGAAAGAAGTCAATGATGTCCCCTCTCCCACTCCTTTTCAATAGCATACTGGAAATACTAACTAATACAAAAAGACATGAAAAAGGAAATAAAAAGTATATAGATTGGGGGAAAAAAGAAGTAAAGCTGTCTTTAATCACAGATGACATGATCATCTACATAGAAAATCCAAAATAACTAACCAAAAAAAAAAAAGTCTCCAGGAGCTAATAAGCAACTATAGCAACTTTGCAGAAAATGAAGTTAACACATAAAAGTAAATGGCAATTTACTATATTTTGGCAACTAACAAATAGAATTTGACATTAAATCATAATACCATTTAACCCCTCAAAAATTAAGCATTTAGGTATGAATCTAACAGTGTTTATAAGATCTACATGAGTAAAACTACAAAATTCTTACAAACTAAGGAAGAACTAAATAAAGAGCTATTCTATGTTCATGAATAGAAAAACTCAATATTGTCAATATGTCAGTTCTTCCCAACTTGATCTATAGATTCAATGCAATCCCAAACAAATTCCGGAAAGTTATTTCGTGGGTATCAATAAAGCAGTTATAAGGTTTGTAGACAGAGGCAGAAGACCCAATAGCCAACACAATGTTGAAGAACAATAAAGCTGGGGGACTGATACTATCAAACTTCAAGATTCATGATAAAGCTACAGTTATCAAGACTATGGTATTGAAAGAATAGACAAATAGATCAATGAAACACAATAGAGAGCCAAGAAATAGACCCACATAAATATAATCAACTGACCTTTGACAAAGATGCAAAGGCAATAAAATGTAGCAAAGATCGTCTTTTCAACAAATGGTGCTGCAGCAACTAGACAACCACATGCAAAAAGAAAAACGTAGACACGACCTTACACACGTCACAAAAACTAACCCAAAATGGACCACAGACCTAAATGTAAAGTGCAAAACTACAGAACTCCTAGAAGATAATAGTGTAAGATCTATATGACCTTGGATATGGCAATAACTTTTTAGATACAATACCAGAAGCACAATCCATAAAAGAAAGAATTGAAAAGATGGGCTTCTCTAAAGTTAAAAATATATGTTCTGTGAAATATCATGTAAAGAGAATGAGAAAACAAGCTATTGACTGAAAAAAAATTTCCAAAAGACATACCTGATAAAGGACTGTCATCAGAAATATACAAAAAACTCTTAAATTCAGCAGAGAGAAAAGAAAAAAAAAACTTAAAACTTGGCCAAAGACCTTAACAGATACCTCACCAAAGAAGATATACAGATGGCAAATACGTTATGAAAAAATACTCCACATCATACGTCAGTGGAGAAATGCAAATTGTAAAACAATGAGATACCACTACACGCCTATTAGAATAATCAAAATCCAGAACACTGACAACACCAAAGGCTGACACGGATGTGGAGCAACAGGCACTCTCATTCATTGCTGGTGAGGATGTAAAATGGTACATCCACTTTGGGAGACAGTCTGTGATTTCCTCAGACAATTAAACATACGCTTAGCATACAAACCAGCAAGTATCCTCTTTGGTATTTACCCAAAGGACTGAAGCCTTATGTTCACATAAACATCTGCACAGGATGCTTATAGTAACTTTACTCATAATTGCCAAAACTTGGAAGCAACCAAGATCTTCAAGAGGTGAATGGATAAACTGTGCTACATCCAGAGCAATGGCATATTATTCAGTGCAATAAAGGAGTGAGCTATCAAGCTATGAAAAAACATGGAGAGAGCATAAATGCATATTACTAAGTGACATAAGTCAATCTCAAAAGGCTACATACTATATGATTCCAACTATACAACATTCTGGGAAAAGTTCAACAATAGAGACAGTAAAAGGTCAGCAGCTGCCAAGAGTTGTGGTGAAGGTAGTGATAAAAAGAGCACAAACAAATTACAGGAAAGTAAAAATACTCTGTATGATACCATAATGATGGTATTACACATTGCACCATTATACATTTGCCCACACCCACAGATTGTACAAAACCAGGAGGGAACCCTCTTATAAACTATGGATTTTGGGTGATTATGATGTGTCAATGCAGGTTCATCAGTTGTAACAAATATACTACTCTAGTGGGAAATGTTGGTAATTGAGGAAGCTGTGGGAAATCTCTGAACCTTTGAGGGAATATGTTCTCTTTCCAAGTCCACAAGGGGGCGTAGTTTTAGGGGCAAGAACTTCCCAGCGCCATGCCCCCCTCCCATCTCTCTCCGGGAGATTTAATGGTTTAATTTCGTGGATGTGGGAAGAAACTAAGAGTCAATCACCCCAGCGGAAGTTTAAAGGAACTCCTTTCATTGGTCAGAGGAACTTGGGGCAGTGGGAATATCTCCCAGGATAAATTCCCCTGCTCCTTTACTCACACTAGATTTCCAGCTCTCTGGAATCCCCTCCCACATAGTGGGAGCTCTCTTTCCCCTCCTGGATTTCCTCTCTGGGATCCCCCTCCACCCAGTGTGGAAGCTGTCTTTCCTCTCCTGGATTCCATCTTTCTGGATTCTCTCATTCGGTGTGAGGGGAGTTTTCCTTCTCTGGTTTTCTCCCTCTGGGAACCCTTCTCACTCAGTGTGAGAGCGCCTTTTCTTTTGCTCATTCAGTCTGAGAGCTAGCTGTTTCTTTCTCGCCCCTTCTCCTGCTTCTCTCTCTGCCTAAATAAATCACTTTTCTGCAACACTTTTGGGGTCTGGTATCTATTTCACGAGCACACTGTGCTGTGGTCTCCTCTCTCATTCTTGAGTGATAGACCAAGAACCTGGAGAAATGTCCTCTCAGGGAAGCTGACGGCTCCCCTGAACCCCAACACCTTCATCATAATTTTGCTGTGAAGCTAAAACTGCTCAAAAAAGTAAAGATTTGTTTTTAAATTATAAAGACCAATACCTGATTAGAGTTTTATAATATTTGATAATATTTTGTTGGAGTTGTAGCATTTTAAATAGTGGCTAATGAATGTGAAATCATAAATTTTGCTAACCTAAGCAGAGGGCTACCCAAAGGAATGTGGATAACACATAAGCCCTTAGGATACTGGGCTCCACAGCCCTGCCTGCCATCTTCAGTAGGAAAGCCTAAATGCATGACCACTTAGTTCTACTGTCTTGTGGCTAAAGCTTTCAAAAAGCTGAATTTGTATTTCAAATCAATAAAACACCAAAAAATCAATTTTGTATAATTATGTGTTTTATATTTGTATAAAATTACATGTTGGTTCATATTATTCATTTTTAAAACTTTGACTTCTAGACATGCTTCATAACCAATGCATATTTATTTTATGCAAATCAACACTTAGAATGGCCTTTAGATGCATGTGCTCAGGTGACTGACCAAACAGCACAAATAAAGGAGAAATATTATGGAAACTTGGCAGATTACAACCTTACATATGCATCACTTCAAAATGATTTCTTACATATTATCTCATTCCCAGCCCAGTTACAAGACCAGGAAGTAAATTAATAATCACCAGAAATCAAGAGTATGCATTTAGGAATAACTTAGGCACTTTCACGTAGCAAATTTATTGATGTATATTCATGATGTTTATATACACAGTTATATATCATAGACAGTGTATCCAAACGTCTCTTAAATCTGCCCCCTTCTCCACATCCCCACAGTGGCCATCCTAGCTTCAATCTCCTTGTCCCTTCCCTTTCTCTCCCCCTCTGTAACCCATCTCACACTCACTGCTCTCAGCATCTTCTGCTTAAACAGAGATCTGGTTACTTCCCTCCCCTGTTTAAAAATCCACCATACCTTCCCCCGCTGCTTACTGCTTTATGAAGGGGCCTGTTGAATAACTAGAACAGACCACAGCAGGTCAAGCAATTCCTTTGCAGGCTCACGTTGTGCCTCTAAAATATATGCAAAGTTTTTCATTCCAATCTATAATTTATACTTGAATTTAATACAAATATCATGGCTTGGACTGTTTCCATTTCGAGGAAAATATGCATGGCAAGCTGGTCTTACAGCTTCCAAAACCCCTGGCACACTGCCTCCTCATGTCCTCAGAGACGCCCAGACTAGGGCCAGGTGAAATGTAAACTTGTGGAGGAACTCAGGACACTTCACACACAGCAACCTACTGTCCCCAGACTCATTTTGCACCTCCTACCAAAGAAAAAATCATAGCCTTCCCCTTGTAAGGCGTGCTTCTAAAGCATCATTCTTACCACAGTTTCTGTAAAACTATCAGTAGTTTGGTCAGTACTACATTGGTCTTTTAGAATGTCTCAAAAAACACAGCACATTAAATTTTCTGAGAAGTCTTGCAGCAAAACCTGTAGTGAAGATCCACAGGTTGCCAGTATCCCACAAAACACACCTTGTTGAAGGTGAGCTGTCCTCCACTGCACTGCAGTCTCTCCTCAGCCTGCTCCCATTACCTAGAAAGGATTTCCTACTTTCAGTGGCAAACTCCTTCTCATTTTTAGAACTCTAACCACCATCTCTTTAAAGCCACTCTCAGCTGCCCTAGTTGGGAACAATGTTTTCTAGCACTTTGTGTAGATATTTATGTTAAATTTCATCACATGTAGTAATTTTGGATTTACTTGCTAATCTCCCTAGCCAGATCATAAGATCTCTGAAAGAAAAAATAATCCCTCGTTCATCTGTTAATTCTCAGCATTTGTCAAAGTCCACAATAGGAGCTCAATAGCATGTGTGGAATACATTGATTAAAGAGTAAATGATCTTTCACAAAAACAAAACACGTAACATCATATGCTGTCTCCCTATCAGTCCAGTCAGGAATCTATGCTGACAAAAAAGGAATCAGTAACAATATTTGGTAGGAGAAAAACCAACTATTGTGGTTTCTAGCCAAGCCCAGTTAAAATGGGCAACAAATGTATAAAGAGAATCTATACCAGCCGAGATTTTGCCATAAGAAGCCTTTATGGGAACCATTGTGTCTCTGTCCAGAGTGCTGAGATTTCAGTTGGAAAGACCTGGCTCCACTTCAAAAACCCAGCAGAGCCAAGTAAGTCTGGAATACAAATGTTTGCATATTTCGTTATGTCTGATAGACTTCAACTTCATCCAGGAGCTCAGGAAAGTCACATTAAATTAGTTACAATTCATCCAGTTTAAATAAATTAAATGACTGTGTTCTGCAGAAGTTACCAAGTCTAAAGGAAGCAGCAGATGAAAGACAAAGGACTTGTCCAATGTTGGTTTTCCTCAAAGCCCTCCCTCTAATCACAGAGTGACCTTGGGCAGGTGACTACACCTTTCTAGGCATAAACTTCTTGACCTCTGAGTTGAGTAGTTACATAATTAAGATGGAGCAGATCTTCAGTGAATCACCAGTGTGTGGCAAGTACTTTCTCTTATTTAATCCTCTCAAAAGTCTCTGAAACAGGTACCATTATTCTCATTTAACACATGAGAAAACAGGGCTTAGAAAGGTACGGTAGTTTGTTCAAGGCCACTCCCTGAATACACAGCATTGCCTGCCTGGGAAATTCTATGTGTTCACAGCCCACCCTGTGGCCAAGGTGGGAGAGAAACTTTCTCCCGCCCCCTTCCCATGACCTCTGGCTGCTGACAGCCTTGTTCACATGCATTTCCTAAGGACACTGGAATATCATTGACACAAAGTTCCAATTTGCTATTTTTGTAATTTTCTAACATGACAAAAGTCATTTTTAAATGTTCACGTGGTGTAACACTAACTTATGCCTAAACTTCTCCTAAGACTCAACGCTCCTCATAATAACTTGGTTTCCTACAAGCCTCTTAAGCAGACATGCCCAGAAAAAAAGCCTGCAGTTTCTCCATGAGTGGTCCCTTCTTTAAAAGGGGCTGCCACAGCCTTAGCAACCTCAAGAGCCTGCCCTACTTATTCCTCCTATTCCTCTACTGAGGGGCTATTGCACCATCACCGCCATCCAGGCAACACAGGGACACCCACTCCAAGGGAGGCAGCTGTGGAGCAGACACAAACAGCGAGGCAGCCTGGCTGGAGCCGACCCCGGGCAAATGGGGGAAGAGGTGGGTACAGTCCCTTTCTCACCATCATACACCACTTGCGGAGTGTGTCAGCTCTGCTGCCTGGTCCTTTTTCATGTGGTTTCTGCATGAAAATGACCATAATCACATATCTAGCTTTAAGGTCCCTTCAAGTTGTTTCCATATTCTTTAGTTGATCACAGTGACTGATAGGGTACTACAGTGTCCATTTTATTAACAAGAAAGCCAAGGCTCAAGATGCTTAAGAAAATTCCCTAACACCAGCCACCCAGAAACCAGCAGAGCCAGAACCCACCAAGGATCCCAAGTACAAATCCTGAGCTCCTTAAAGTAACTGAGGAGCTGCTCCATAAACAGCAACTTTTGCTGTTTTGCAACCCATGAGACTGCCCCTGCCTTCCCCTATAGCTCTTCTCTCATGATAACTTTTCTGCATCATCACATACACATTCAATATTTTAAAGCATGATTCTGCCTGTAGGAGGAAGTACACATTTGAGGCGAGTGTAGTATTGGAAGCGAAGCAACATACCACAGCAATTTTAACCAGGTTAAGTGATACACCATTCATCAACACGATAGTGAGCGTAACTTTATTTGTAGGATTATGAAATATCACCTCTTATCTTATTTCACTTTGCCAGGTGGCTCTTAGCACTATTTCTTTTTTAACCAGGAATTGTGGCTATTCTCTCACCTCTTTCCTACCATGCTCTCTCTCCCAATGAACATCATCAGCCCTGTGCCCACCCTGCCCCACTCCAGGGTACTCCACGATAGAATCCAATACTCCGTATAGACAAGACATCAAACCTATTTATAATAAATTAAACACTTGTGTGAAGTATTTGTATCGTATGGAGAATATACCAATGAATATCGAATAACCAAAGCACCACAGAGGAACAAAAGGCAAGCTTACATAGATTGACCAACTGAAATGGGCACTAAAGGCTGCAAGGCAAGAGGCCCGTGGAGCTGGTGGCAGCTGCCTGGAGGGACAGACACGTGTATTCCCGGTAGGGAGCCCAGAGTCCTCAGAGCAGGACTCCGGGTACTTGTCCTCACCAGGAAGGCAAAGCATGCCCATTGCTAGGATGGGGGCGCAGTGAAAGCTCACAGCCGCCCCTCTTGCCCTCTGCCTGGACAGATTCACCAGCTGCAAAGCTCAGAGTCAGGCCCCACCAAAGAAGTTATAAACCATAGGCTGCAGAAATGTCTAGAAGTGGCTAAATTGACACCCAATACTGGACTGCATGTCAATACTTACACCATAAGGGAGACTAAAAAGTGAACATCACGTGTTCTTGCTACTGAGTCCCAGTCCAGGATGCCTGAGTTTCTAAACTGAGGGAAAGGCGGGACCCAAGTACCCACGCACAGGTGGCATGGGGTGATGGAAGGAGCTTCACCAGGTCCCTCCTTGGCGGGCGGGGAGACCGAAGACTGAGACACTCGGGAGAGGGCAGACTGGGGACAGGCTCAGAGCATGGACCTGCCTCGCCTGGGGCCAACTAGGGTGTCCCAGCCGAGCTCCCCCGCTGGCCGTCCGACGCTTTCTAAAAAGCCCCTCGGAGCCCAGGGAGGGGAGAGGGCAGCTCTGCAGCCAGGCGGGACTCACCACGTCCATGATCTGCAGGAGGCTCAGGGAGAAGTAGACGGTGAGCGGCTGCGAGTCATTGGCCACCGGCCTCTCCAAGGGGTTGTAGTTCTTCACCAGCTCCTTGTAAAGCTTCCTCTGGAACTCGCCTTGCAGGGACACTAAGGAGAGGAGACCGGGGCAGGAGGCTCAGGGCAGGCCGGAGAGGGGGGTACACCCACGCCCCCCTGCCCGCGTCCCCGCCGCCCACCCGGTGCAGCCCAGACAAGCAGCCCCCGCAGCGCCCCCGCTGCATTCGGCGGCGGCGGAGAGACCCCAAGCCCGGCCCAGGCGCGGGGCCACAGAACCGCCCGGGATGTGCCGGGATCCCGTGGAGGAGTGGAGGGCGGGGAGACGGCGGCTTTACCGTGCAGGAGCGACGCGGCCAGCGCCAGCCAGACGCCTCCCGGCGAGCAGCGCATGTTGCGTCCCGGAGCTGCCGAGCCCCGGAGCTTCCGAGCCGGCGCGCCCCACGTCTCGGCTGTCGCCCGGGCCTGCGCCTGCGGCCACGAAGCCGCCTCTCCGCGCTACTCGCGCGCCTTTAAGGAGCCGGGCGCGCGCCCCCGCCCCGCTCGCCCCCGCGCGCCTCTCCACGTGACGAGCCCCGCCCCCGCCCCGCCCCCATCCCGCCAGCCCGGGCCGGCGTCTGGGCGGCCACCCGGGGAACCGCAGGCCGGGGTGCAAGCGGGAGGTACCCCCGGCTGGGTACGCTCCGGGCGCCCCCACCCGCAGTCTCTGCCGAGCGGGCTCTCCGCGTCGCGCCTCCAGCCAGGCCACGGGCTGCCCAAGGCCGGGCTCCGCCTCTCCCTTCCGTTCTCTGTCCCCCTCAGCCCGCTCCCGCTCTCAGCCAGAAGCTGCGCCGGGCAATCACTCGGGAGAAAGCCGGGAAGATTCTGGGGTCCGGTCCTCCAGGACTCCCTCCTCGTGACGGCCATGGGGAACCAGGCTTCGGAAGTCTTGACAACCAGACCAGACCCCCCGAGGAAGCCTCCTCCCCCCGCTTTCCGCGAGCCCGGGCGTGCTTTCCGCAGTTTGCCCGGCGCCAGTCAGCAGCCAGACTCTCGGCCGGGTCAGAAGTGCTGAGGCCCCCTGTGGGGCAGGAGGGAGGCCGCCAGTGTGTAATGGGATTCCCAGTGGTCACCTAACGTGTGGCGCATCCTTTTTTAAAGGAGATTAAACAGATGGAAAAGTTAACTCCTAACTCTTTGCTGGAAGGACAGCCAGAACTTGGTGTTCTTATCTCGGCTCTTTTGAGCGAGCGCACTGGGAGAGTTAATGAGAAGGAGAGGCTCAGAGAGGCCCGGGGAGTGCGGAGACTTCTCGCCGTTGAAGAGGAGACGCGATTCTGGAAAGGAAGGGAGGGAGGACGGCTCCGAGGGGCGGCTTCCAGCGAGGCTGGAGCTCGTCCCCATTTGCTCCCACCTGCCGAGCTCCGCGGCGCCTGCGTCCGCGTAGGGGGCGCTCCCGCCTTTCCGCCGCCCGGAGCATGCCAGCTCCACCAGAGCAACTCCTGCGAACCACGCAGCGGCGACGCCTACGTTTTCCAACTGCCGGAAACCAGGAGATCCTTTCAAGACTCCAAGAACTAGGGAAAGGCCCAGCAAAAGGTGACTGAGCTTGACTGTACCCCGGTAGCAGGCATGGAGGACTGAGCCCAGTTACTTGACTTGGAAGACTGAAGTGCACTGCCCTTGCCATGAAGTGTCTTAAATTAAAGCAGGTGTATTCCTGTTAATGGACACGTGTTTAAACAAATGGTCAGCACAGGCTTTCATAACTGCGGTAAGGGCCTAGAGGAAGGAGGATTAGCTGTTTTTGGAGGGATCATAGAAGAGGTGACAGCTGAACTGGATTCGCCTCAAAGGATAGCAGTGGTTCAGCCAGGAGAAAGGGACGTTCAGCCAGGAGAAAGGGGTCCCTGGAGAGCAGACCGGCGGGCCCTTAGCTTCACCTGGCTCCCGAGTGCCCCCAGCACCTCTGGCAGTCCGGACAGCACAAAGCTGGTACTTGGTGAAGAAATTATCTACAGGGGGTTGGTTGTTGGTAAAGAGGGAATGACAAGAAGGGAACTAAAACCCAGTAACAGAGTAGAGAAAGCTCATGAAGCATCCGTTAAAAGATTCTCACTGGCGCATCCCCTCCACTGATCATGGGACCGTAACACTCTGACAAGCGTGAGCGCTGAAAGTGCCTAAGAGCCCTGCCTTCCCTTCTAGAAGAGCATGAGCCCACGGGGCAAGGGAATTTATTTTTTCTTGAGTATGGCCATTGGGTTCACATCGCTTCCCCAGAAATGCTTCCTTACCTACATTGCATCCCATCATATCAGAAACCTAGAAATAAACAATTTTCAGGTGGGACAAGCAATTCGTAAATATTTATTTGTCCTTTGTTCTCTGCCAAGCACTTGGAGGACCCACAGGTGCAATCCACTCACTCAGCTCACGACGGATGACTGCTGAGAGTGTGGAAAGTGAACCTCAGTCTCCCCTGTGTCATGAAGTAGGTCTGAGTTTGGCTGTATTGACTCCTATCTATGGGACTCAGGTTTTTTATTTGTGAAATGAAAAGAGCAGGACATTCTCGGAATAGAGATGACTGGACTATGTTTCTACCCTCACTCCCATTCCCAACGTAAGAAAACAGCGAATAAACATAGCAGGATATGAATACATGCCTGGGCATACCAAAAATATTGGTTCTAAGGGGAAAAGGAAAATAGTGACACACTCTCAGGAGGTAAGGTGACCTTGGGCTTGGGGCCTGTGAGAGGTGGGGAACTGGAATGGAGATATTCACATAAATCCAGAAACTGGTAATCTCCCCTCCAATGTAAAAAAAAGACCAGAAAACTAACCATTAGCCAGGGAAGTGGAAGGACGCATGTTTTCTACTTAAGCTCCGGATGGGGGAAAAAAGATAATTACACATTTAAAAACCAAAAAGTGCATCAGGGGTGAAGTCCAAATGTGTATTACATGGTTTAGGATTCAAGAATTCCTCTGGAGGAAGATTTAGTAACTTTACACACAGGGGATTCCAAAACGCCCCTCCAAACTACAATATTTGTGAAAATAAGTTCAAAATAAAAAATATAATGCATTCAAGGAAGCAAACTCTAGCTCATCCTAGGACATTGTCATTAAGGGAAAGTCAGTAGGAGAGTAAACAGGAAAATGTATGCCTCACACTTTCAGACAATAGAACACTGAAAAATAAACTATAAACTTTGTGGCTGGGTGCAGTGGCTCACGCCTGTAATCCCACCACCTTGGGAGGCCAAGGCGGGTGGTTCATGTGAGGTCAGGAGTTCGAGACCAACCTGGACCACATGGTGAAACCCTGTCTCTACTAAAAATACAAAAATTAGCTGGGCATGGTGGCGGGTGCTTGTAATCCCAGCTACTCAGGAGGCTGAGGCAGGAGAATTGCTTGAACCTGGGAGGTGGAGTTGCAGTGAGCAGAGATCAAGCCATTGCACTCCAGCCAAGGCAAAAGAGCAAGACTCTGTCTAATAATAATAATAATAATAATAATAATAATGTACATTTAAAATAGTAAAGCCATTTATCATAGTGAGTGGTGTCAGTTGCAGTGAAAACCCTCAATTCTCATTGGTTTACCACAATGAAAGTTTCTTTCTCTCTCACACAACAATCAAAAAGTTCAGTTGACTTTGCTGGGTGGCTGCTCTCCTCCCCAGGTCTTTCTGATACTGGAGAGTGAACGTAAAACAAAAGCAAAGTCAAAGAATAAATTCTGAGAACTTTTCTTTTTTTTTTTTTTTTTTTGAGATGGAGTCTTTGTTGCCCAAACTGGAGTGCATTGGCATGATTTCGGCTCATGGCAACCTCTGCCTCCCAGGTTCAAGCAATTCTCCTGCCTCAGCCCCTGAGTAGCTGAGACAACCGGTCCACACCACCACACCCAGCTAATTTTTGTATATTTAGTAGAGAAGAGGGTTTCACCATGTTGGTCAGGCTGGTCTCAAACTCCTGACCTCATGATCCACTCACCTCAGCCTTCCAAAATGCAGGGATTACAGGCATGAGCCACCATGCCCAGCCAAGAACTTTTCAATATTGACAAAAGACATCAAACCACATATTCACTTGATCACAAATTTGATTACTACTGAATTTAATTTGTTAGTAGATTTTTAAAAAATGTTCTATGTATATCCTTGAGGGATATTGCTTTATCATTTTCATTTCTTGTAATTTTATCATCTAATTTCAGTAGAAGAATTACTATGGTCTTAATGCTTCCTCCTCCTCTACTTTCTAAAACAGTTAGTGCAAGATATAATTTATTTCCTAAATGTTTGATGAAACTATCTAGTGAAACTATCTGTGTCTGGAGATTTTGTAGAAAGATTATTTTCTTAATTTTAACCCAATTTTTAATAGATATATAGTACAATTCAGTTTCTATATCTTCTTGGGAAAAACTTGCTAAATTGTATTTTTTAACAAATTTGTCTATTTCATTTAAATTATTGCATTTATTGACATAAGGTTGTTTATTATGTGCCTTTATTACCTTATTTATATCTAAAGGTCATGTGGTGATAGCTTCTCTTCATTACTGTTTCAAGGAATTTGTGTTTTCTCCTGTTTCTTCTTGATTACACTTACTAAGATTTATCAATATTACTAATCTTTTCAGAGTACAACTTTTTGCTCTGTTAATTTTCTCAATTTTATTTTTTTTAATTTCATTGATTTCTATTCTTAATGTTTCTTATTACCGTCTACTTATTTGGGGTTTAATTTGCTCATCTTTTACAAACTTCTTAAAGTATAAACTCAGGTTGCTGATTTCAGATTCTTTTCAAATGTAAGCATTTAAATATATAAATTTCCATCTGAACACTGGTTGCCTCCTCCTAATTTTGATATATTCTATATTCATAACCTCCAGTTCAATATATTTTCTAATTTCTTCGTGATTTCTTCTTTGACCAATGGTTTACTTCAAATTATGCTTTTCTGTTTCCAAAACAGCACAGGTTTTTCTAGGTATATACTATTCATATATACTGTCAGTCTCTCAAAATATTTGTTCTAATTACATACCCAGCACAAATGTATGAGTGATCTAGTTACCTGACATAATTCATCTACTTGTCTTTGACTTAATTTCAGATTTTTTTTTTGCTTATGAGTAATTTGATCTCAATGTGACTTTTAATTTGCATTTCCCTGATGAGTAAGGAAGTGGAACAGCTTTTCATATATTTATTGTTATTTTGGATATCCTTTGTGCAGTGATTTCTCAGGTGTTTTGTCCATTTTTCCATTGTGTTGTCTGCCTTTTTCTTATTTATTTGTAGAAATTAATTCTTCATTCTGAATGAGTCCTTTGTCAGACATCTATATTGAAAATATTTATTAGAACTCTTGCTTCATTTAACTTTCTTACTGGCACCTTTTGATGAATAGATAATCTTAGTGTAGTCCAATTTTTCAACATTTCCAATCACAGTTTGCATTTTTTATATTGTGCTTTAGATCGCTTTGTCTATCCCAAGGTCGTGAAGATAACATCCTTTGTTTTCCTAGAGTTTTATGGTCTTACCTTTCATGTTGAGATTTGTGGCTCATCTGGAATTAAATTTTGTGGATGCTATGAAGTGTGGTAGGAATAGGGATTTGTTGTCTTATATGAATATTAAATTGACTCTATATCACTTAATGAAAACGTAATCTTTCTCCCTGCATTGCCATGTCACCTCTGTGTATCACATAACAGTGTACATGTGGGTCTAGTCTATTTGCTTAGGCTTGCACCCATATCACACTATGTTAATGACTATAGCATTGGAGTAGGTCTTTATACATGGTAGTGTGAATTTTCCACCTTTTTAATATTTCTTCAAGATTGTCTTGAGTATTCTTGACCCTTTTCATTTTCATAAAATAAAATAATTTATTTTATATTAACTTTACTGGGATTCCATTGAATTTTTAGATCAACTTGGGAAGGATTGATGTCTTTGCTGAGTCCTCTATTATACAAACGTGATGTTTTCTTCCACTTATTTAGATTGTTTAATTTCTCACAATAATATTTTGTAGTTTTCGATGTAGATATTTTTGCCACACTTTCATAAGAATTATTCATAAACACTGATGTCTTTTGATGCTGTTAAAATGACAGATTTTTTACATTTAATTTTAAAACTGTTGCATGTATAGAAATATACATGATATTTGCATATTGATCTTGTATCCAGTGAAGTTCTAAACTCTCCTATTGATTATAAGATTTTTCCATAGATTATCCTTCCCAATCCTTATTCTTCCATTTCTTTTTCTTGGCCTGTTTCACTCGCTGTGACACTAGCTGGGACCATCAAATTCAATACTAAGTAGACATCATAGCATGCTACTGTGTCTCATTTCTGATCTCAGGCAGAAGGCCTTCAATCATTCACCACTATATTAGTTCCCTAGAACTTCCATAGCAAAGTACTGAAAACTCAATGGCTTAAAACACATAAATGTATTGTCTTGCAGTTCTGGAGGCTAGAAGTCTGAAATCGAGATGTCAGATACTCCTGCTGAGACTCCGGGGAGAACTTTCCTCACCTCTTTGCAGTTTCTGGTGGTGGTTGGCCATCATGGGTTTTCCTTGGCTGGCAGCTGCATCTCTCCCATCTCTGCCTTCATCTTCACATGTTGTTCTCCCTGTGTGTCTGTATTCAAATTTCCCTCTTCTTATAAGGACACCAGTCATATTGGATTAGGCCCCAACTTAATGTCCTCATCTCAATTTGATCACATCTGCAAAGACCCTATTTCTAAATAAAGTCACATACACAGGCATTAGGGGCTAGGATTTCAACATCTCTTTTGTTGGAGACATAATCCAACCCACAACAACCACTAAGTAAAATGTTAGCTGTAGTTTTTTGTTGTTCTGTTATTTTGTTTTTTAGATAAACCTTTTCACAAGAAGAAAATTCCCTTCTATTCCTACTCAAATAATCCTTAAAAAGCACAAATGATATAGAGTTACATCTTTGTAAAGCATCTGTTAAGATGAGATTGTTTTTATCCTTTATTAGTATTTTGAATTGCAATGACTCTTAATTGTCGAGTTAGCCCTACACACAATACAAAGACCTACATTATTGATCATTTACATGAAATTAATGTCTTGTTCAGCACACAGGCTTTACTAATGATTAAAGATGCAAGCAACAACAGCAACATGCACCCCGTCAATATCTGGGAGACCTTGAGCTCTTCACACTCAGCTCTCTGCATCTCCTTTTCCTACTCAGAGTGAATTCTGCATTCAGAGAGGGGAGTGCAAACTGCACAGAGGACAAGTTAGCACAAGAAAACAGTTGGATTTAGCTATCACTCAGCTTTTATATCCTCCAAGGCAGGCAGCCCTATACTGGCTACATGACTAATTCTATTGCCCAGTGCAGAACTGCAGCCCATAAATTGAAGACCTATTTGTAACAAATATTAGAGACAAGCCAGGTACATCATCCTGAAAGTGCTCCTGGATCAGTAGTCTGTACCCAGCAACCCCCACTGAAGTTTCACTTATGGTGTAGCTGGTGAGTTTCATCAGCCATTCTTTGCCAGGAGTTTGGATCATGATTAAAACTGCTTCAGAGGCTAGAGGAGTGAGTTATAGACATGCTATTTACCCATTCCTTCCCATCTTGTAATTCTGAAAAGTAACACATTCGGTTATAGTATATTATTATTTTTGAAGTATTGTTGAATTTGTTTTGCAATGATCTCCTTAGAACTTTACATTTATCTTTATCAAAGGAACATGCCTCCTATTTTCTTATTTTAATAATAAGCTTGTAGGATTTTGGTATCAAGAGTATGCTGGCCTCATAAAATGAGTTGGGAATTAGTCCTCATTTTTTATATTTTGAAGAAGTGTAAGCTTTGTGTTATATATATATATATATTATATATTTTTATATATATGTTATATATATTATATATGTTATATATATTTTATATATATTATATATATATTTATATATATATTATATATATTTATTTGTATATATATATATATTTTTCCTCCTAAAATTATTAGAAAAATTAACCAGGGAAGTCACCTAACTTGATGTTTCCCTGTCAGAAAGCTTCATTTTGTAATTTTTTCAATGGAAACATATGAACAGAAAAATCAAGTCATAAGTTTGAGAAGTTTGCTTATCTGAGCATTTTTAATGCCACTTTGAAGATGTGTTGTAGATGATGCCAACATCTCATTATGGATGTCTGTCACTTGTCTTTTCTAATGCAAGTTTAAGGGGTTTTTTTTTGTTTGTTTTAATCTTCAAATGCAAACTAATTTTGGACTTTATACTGCACATTATGAATATTATGTTGTGACATCCTTCTCATTTAAATTTTGCTCACATCCTATAAAAAATATTTATATTTACGTTACAGCCTTCTGTAGGCTGTGGTTCCCATATCAGGCTAGTTTTCCAAGCCTTTCAGTAATATTCACATTTGTCCTAGATCTGTTCCGCCTAGTGATGCATTAGGAAAATGAGCAAAGGTCTATTGGCTATCTCAGTTCTCAGAGTCTTTAGTATGCTGATTATGATCAGAACCGTTCATGTACAGGTCAGAAGTGAGTCCAGGAGCTGATAAACAGCTTTATGGGGTCACTTTCCCAAACTCACACTCCACTATCTACAGTATTTTCTGGTTTACCAACCTTCCCTTTTTCAGTCCTCTGGCCCAAAACTCCTCTGTTTCATAATTACAGTCTATACCAGGCCCGCCTAGTGCAGAACAGAAAGAAAAATTAAAACACCTGGGATTGATTCTGACCCTTGGAGCTGTAGCCACACCAAATGCTAGAGTGAGGACCCCTCTCTCGGATTCTTAGCTCCTTTGGTTTTTCCATTGCTGGCTGTTTTTGCTCTTCCTGCCACCCAAGTTATACAACTGATGGTTTCCTTTGATCTGCCTACTGATGTTTATTTTGCAGAGCTCCCAAATTGCTGCCTATGCATTTTGTTCAGGTTTTGTAGGTTGTATTTGGTAGCTTGCTGTGTGTTTACTCCATCTTCCCTGGAACTAGATCTGGAAAGTTACATTTTGTAACTACTATTTAGTTAAAGTTGCCAATATAATTTATATAGGCATAGTTACATTGTATAGCTACTATTTAGTTAAGGTTACCAATATAATTTATATAGGCATAATTTTATCAACATGTGGCTTCTTAATTCACTCTACTTCCCTCTATGTTTACTCTTTTTATAAACATATATATATTATTGTAGTGAGTGTCTTTATATGGTGAGTTCTTTGCCATCATATGTTTATAAATGTCTTTATTTTCCATTTGAATTGTGAATTTTTTTATTGTCAGAATAATAGGAAAACAGAAAACAGTTTAGATCAAGTGTACTACTTTATGAGTTATTACAAGATAAATGTCCCTTTAACTCCACCCATAAATCAGAGAGAGTTTAGCAGCAACCACAGAAGGTTGAGGCCATCTTCCCAAGACAAGCTCCATCCTCCCCTAACAAGCCTAACTGCTGCTCTAGCTTTTATGGAAATACTCTTATTATTTTTCATTATTGTTTTGTTATCTAGTTGAGAAGGCTAAACAGTGAGTTTAGGTTAGCCTGATTTTTAAAAATTTCTCTCTGTAGCTTCCTAAACTTAAAGATTTTTTTCATTTAAGAAACCAGTCCTGTAGAAAGATTCTACTGATTGCATTCCCATGGTAGGGTTTAACATTTTCATTTGTCCTCTAGATTTCCTGTAGATTAGTAGTTGAATCTATAAATTTAATCTGATTCAGATTCAGATTTCACTTTGGGAGGAAGATTACTCCATTGGTACTGATGTATTCATTGTCAACAGGCATATAATATCTACCTTTCTTTCTCCTTCCCTCTCCTTCCCTCTCCCTCCCTTCCTCCTTCCTACCCTCCCTCCCTCCCTCCCTCCCTCCCTCCCTTCCTTCCTTTCAGATGGAGTTTTGCTCTTGTTGCCCAAGCTGAAGTGCAATGTCATGATATTAGCTCACTACAACCTCCACGTCCCGGGTTCAAGTGATTCTCCTACCTTAGCCTATCGAGTAGCTGGGATTACAGGCACCTGCCACCATGCCAAGTTAAATTTTGTATTTGTAGTAGAGATGAGGTTTCACCATGTTGGACAGGCTGATCTCAAACTCCTGACCTCAGGTGATCTGCCCACCTTGGCCTCCCAAAGTGCTGGGATTACAGGTATGAGCCACCATGCTCATACCTTTTTCTTTTTCTTTCTTTTTTTTTTTTTTTGTGATTGGTAGCAATAGATTCTTGGATAGCAGTGCTTAGATTTGTTTAATTTGTAACTGTTGCAAAGTGGCAATGCTCCAGTTCTATCATTCCCTCTTTCTTTAAAGATATCCACACATCTGTCATTAGCTTCCGAGTGGTAGTTTGCGCAGGAAAGGAAGTATACATGTTCCCTTTATTCATGAGATTTTAACACAAGTACCTGGTCCCTTAGTATCCTATAAAGTTAACTAATCAGGGAGGGGTGTGTGTGTGTGTGTGTGTGTTGTGCACACGTGTATGTATCCAGGTGTCCATGCAAACCACCAACTTCAGGAAGCATAATTCAACAAGAGTCCCAGCTATGGAGCTACAAAATCTATCCCAGTGTTTGTGATAAGGCCGTGTCTCACAACATCCTGCTTATTGTTCCCAGGAAACCTGTTCCTAAGAGATGCTGAACTCTGCTGACAACCAACTTGGGCTCAAGGGTTCCCAGTGGCCCTGCTGAACCTTCCTTCCTGGCAGTCCAAGACCCTTCCATGCAAGCTTTCCTCCCTCCCTCTTTCACTTGGGATCAGACATACATTGCATCTGATAGATCACCCAGATTTCTGTGGCATGCTCCCTGCTTTTTTCCCACAGGGTCATTTCCTCCAATAAAATCCTTTCACATTTAATTCTATATTGGTGGATCTGGACCAATAGTGTGTTATTTGGAGCTCACGGAATCACCTGTTTGGTGTGTTTTGATTACGGTCATTATCCTTACTGATCTTCAAGTTGCCCCGTGGTTTGGTGAGCACCTGTTCTGCAGGTTGACTCCTGAGTTCCTTTAGGGCAACTCTACTCATCTTGGCTGCTGCCCTTGCTCTCTGTTGCACGACGATATTCTGAGCTCCTCTGATCATCTTCTATATTTCCCTCTCCTAGACCTAGAACTGGCCATTTCAACCATTTCTCTAAAAAAACTCTGGTACTTTTAGTTCCACATGTTATTTTTGAGCCTCTTTAGTGGACAGATATAGGCTATCTATCTATCTATGAAAAATATCCTATGAGTTCAAATTCAGATTGCAAAGTTCTGACTTAATCTTTTCTATTTCACACTTGCAGCTCCTAAAGGTCCTGGTTCTCAAGCACCCTGGGAATTCAAATAATGCATGTATTGCTTATTTTCTTTGTCTCACATTTCAAGCAAAACATAAGCAGAGTAGCAATAGCAACACTGTCACCAACACGATTGTAGAGAAGCATTTAAAAGTTGTTTTGCATAGACTTTTTCCACTTTCTCTTTCCCTTTTTAGAAAATTCTGCTGTCTGCCCATTGTCAAAGCATATAACTCTTACATGCTCTACTGTCCCTCATATCACAGATTTCATCTTAGCTCTCCATAGAAATACATATTTAATGCTCAGCCAATCTTTATGCCACTGTCTCTCCAGTAATGTTCATTATCTAAAGCTCATTCTCAGTACATTACAAAGAAAGGGCTCATGGAAAATATTCTCTATGCTATTCCATATTGATGAGTTTGCTCCCTTTATACTTGAAAGTCAGTTTGCTAGTATATAAAATCTTTGGCTCATTTTTTAAAATTTTTGAGTATCTTTATATTATTCCTTTTATTCTGGCACAAAATGCTGCTCTTGAAAGTCTGATGATAAGCTGATTTTTTTTTTTGTTTTACAAACTTTTTTCCTCCCTCCTCCCAAATATTTAAAAAGAAAGAGAAAGAAAATTTCTTGGTGTTGGTTGTTCTGGGTCTACTTTCCCAGGTATCAGTTTATTATTTCATTGTTTCAAATCTCTTGTTTATTATTTTTTTTTCAAAATGCCATTCTTAGTACTTCTTTTATTCTCTTGTTTGGAATTTCTTCTCGGATCTGTATGATATAATTTTTTGTTGTTGGAATGGTAGTCTTTTTTATTATCACTTTCACTCAAATTCTTGGCATATCTTTAAATTTTTTTTAAACTGTCCTCTTCTTCCACTTAAGACATTATCTGTTGTGATTATTTACATTTCTGTTGTGATTATTTATAAAATTTTGTTTTTAATTATTTTTCTTTGAATTCTATCATTTAATTTACACCATTCTCTTTTTTGCATCTATTTTCTTAGACAATTATTTTAAAAGTTATAGGATATATATTTCTATAAACAATGGAAGTGTATCTTGCTGTTGACACAGTTTTAATCCTTTCATCAAAATGTCTTTCTGGCAAGTATTTAAGATTTTTTTCTACAGAACGTTTGTATTCCTTTGGTTTATTTTCCTGTTACTAACTTTACCTGAAATTGTAGTTCTCCTAAATTTTCAGAATGGAGGCATGATTTAGAAGCGTTTCTTAAATCACAGCTCTGGAATACTGTGGCAGCTTTGTAATGTGCCTATTTGACAAAGCCAAACTGTTTTTCAGAATTCCCTTCACCGTATTTTTTCGGTTAGACTAGAGGGGTTTTCGTGGGAGCTTTGGAAGGAAGACATGAAATGCCGGCCATTTTGGAGCTCACCGGTGTTGGGACTGATGTGCTGACTCTCTTCCTGGGTGTGAAGCAGTGGCTGGGCTTCATCCTCCGCTAGACCCTCCTTCATCTTCTGCATCTCCTGGGCCAAATGTGTGTTTAGCTCCGTGACACAGAGCCACAGCTTCTGGGGGATACCACTTCCACTAATGCCAGGGGCAGCAAGTCTGACCCAGATGTCCATCCATCCTCACGAAGTCCCAACATGTGCTTGTGGGTTCTTGCTTGCTCTTGCCCTTCCCCACTGTACAGACATCTTCCCTTTCTGGCTGACTGCCTCACTGTGAACTCCAGACTGCAGCTCCAGAGGCAAATATAACAGCTTCTCAAAGGCTGGCAAACCAGCTTCCAAGGTTCACTGTTACACAATTATACACACAAACATGCACACAAACACACTCATGGTGTTGCTTCTCTGATTGAATGGTGACTGCTGATACAAGTGACCCGTTGTTTTGACGAAGTGTTAGAAAACATGGCATTTTGCTTTCTAGAAGTCTGACTCTATTCTCCTCCCCGATTCATAACTGGACTTTAATTCCCCTTTTCTCTATTGCTGTCCACATCCAGTTCAATTTGAACGCCCTTATCATTTTTCTCCCAGTGTGGAGCTTGTCCTGTAGGAGGTTTCCTTATTATTACTGAGTGTTTTCAGGACCTTGTCTGCTCTGCAGACCTTACTGAGATCTTCTGGCTCTCTCTGTCTTTAAGAATGAGCAAATCCTTCCCAATTCCAACTGCTTTCAAATGTTGGCCTTCTGGGGATTTCCAGAAAGTAGCCATTGGCAGGGTGTATTAGTCAGGGTTCCCTAGAGGGGCAGAACTAATAGGATAAGATGAGGAGTTTATTAAGGAATATTGATTCACACGATCACAAGGTGAAATCCCACAATGGCCGTCTGCAAGCTGAGGAGCAAGGAAGCCAGTACTAGTCCCAGAACCTCAAAAGTAGGGAAGCTGACAGTGCAGCCTTCAGTCTGTGGCTGAAGTCCAGAGAGCCCCTGGAAAATCACTGGTGTAAGTCCAAGAGTCCAAAAGCTGAAGAACTTGGAGTCAGATGTTGGAGGGCAGGAAGCATCCAGTACAGAAGAAAGATGAAGACTGGACGACTCAGCAAGCTAAGCCCTTCCGAATTCTGCATGCTTTATTCTAGCCTCGCTGGCAGCTGATTAGATGGTATCCATGCAGCCTGAGGGTAGGGGGTCCACCTCTCCCTGTCCACTGACTCAAATGTGAATCTCCTTCGGCAACACCCGCACAGACACACCCAGGAACAATACTTTGCATATCAACCATCACCCAGGGCTTGCCATGTAATTTTGTAGGGCCCAATGCAAAACAAAAATGTAAAACACTTGTTCAGATAGAGAAAGAAACAAAAATCTTTTTCCCTTTCTTCTGTGATCTCTCTCCCAACCCGTTCTGGTGACTTCTATTTGCCGTTCAATGTTATATTCACTTGAGCCCAGGAATACCTATGGGGTGAGCACAAACCTTTATACGCCCCAGAGCCCCAATCCACAGTTCCCCTCATGGGGCACACATGCCCAACCCGAGGCCTCCTGGTGCCAGGTCCCCACAGGAGGTGAAGTTTAGCTGAGGTTGTTGGGCAGAGGCCGGGAAGCAGAGGGCTGAGAACCCATGGTGGGGATCAAGGAGGCAGTGAGACCCAGGGCCACACAGGTGCTGAGTCTCCAAACCCCTGGTGCATGCCTCATGTACTATTGGACAAGTTTAAAGATAAACTCATTAAGAATTTCTAGATAGCAACTGCTGACCAATCGCTAATCTCGCTGTGAGAGCCCCTTCTGAGCACTGGTGGCAGGCCCTTAAGGCCAGGCCTGTCTTCTAGTCATACTGAAGGCCTCAGGCCTGTCAGACAACCATTGTCCTCCTCTGTCAGAGCTGCGCATGTCTTTTGCAGGTCAGTGGTTCATCTCTCTCCTCTTGTGTTTTAAGCTCTTAAGGACACTGTGGTATCTAGCTTTATTGTAGGAGATGTCTGTAGAATTTGTGTTTTGCTATCTCTATTTCTGTGTGTTCATGGTGGGAGCTAGAGAAATTCCAAAGCAATCTTACTACTTTTACCATCTTCTAAAAATCCTTGAAAAAAATTTTATCTGTATATAAAATTCTAATTTGATAGTTGTTTATATGTAGTCATTTTGAAGATATTATTCCACAATGTTCTGACAATTGCTTTTGCAAACTCTATGATGATTCTCTGCTATTCCCAGGTAGCTACTTTGTCTTTTCTCTTCAGAAGCTTTTAGGACCTTTTTTTCATCTTCAAGTTCACTAAGACATGCCTTGTTGTCTTTGTTTTTATTTATCTTTCTTGATACTCCTAGTCAATTTTCATTTGAAATCTCCCGTAACTTACAAAATATCTGAATTCTCTCTTCTAAAATTGCTTTTCCACCATTTCCTTTGGTCTCTTATTCCGAAATCCCAACCAAATTCATGTTGTAAGCTTTCATTGTTCCTTGGCTTTCTAAACACTGTCCTTTCATTAACTTTTGTTTGTCTCTGACTCTGATGTTAGTGGTGGGTGTGTGGACTGTATTTCCCTATTTGCATGGGATAGTTTGGTCCCTTCATGTTGTCCCTGTGAAATTACTATGCCCTTTTCACTTTCAAAAATTTCCCTGTTTAGAAGGTCCTCACTATGATCTATGATCCTCACTTTTAACTTTGAGTTCATTAATCTTCTAAAATATATTCATTCTATCAATTGAGGTTTATAAACGGCATTGTCTATAGGTTTTCACTTTTATTATTTTTGAGTCCACTTAATCTTATTTCATTTCCATCTGTTTTGTTTCTAGATTGCCTCTTTCGTGGTCCTTAGCCAAGGGAAGCAGGCTTTTGTTGAGACTTTTTTTTTTTTTTTTTTTGTCTGTACCTGTTGGCAGTGTCTGGAATATGCAAGGCAGAAAGAAATCCCAGGGGCTCACTGCTGAGTTATTCTTCTGTCCTGAGATCCCTAGCCAGTCTGCCTTTTTCTCTCTCCCCTTCAGCATCTGATGTTTGTCTTCTATATAATGTTCAGGGCTTAGCTGGAGGAATAGGGAGAAGTCTGTCATTCCATTTGTTTCCAGAACTAGTTGCCCCCGCTGCCTGTTTTTATAATGTTGTTATTTTCATTCTTTTCTTCAG
This sequence comes from Cheracebus regulus, assembly GCA_963574635.1. NCBI lineage: Eukaryota > Metazoa > Chordata > Mammalia > Primates > Pitheciidae > Cheracebus > Cheracebus regulus. The sequence goes on from CAUYQU010059651.1 coordinate 99,246, forward strand.
CTAAAATATGCTTTATTTAATGGCATTTTGTGGGAAGAGGCTTGACTCCCTCAGCATAAGAACTCCTTATGTGTTTGGGAACTTTATTTTGCATGCCTCTCTCCTTCTCCTTATTCCACTATGGTTAACAACTTTGCAACTGACAATAAGTACCTCCTTGGAGCCTCAGTCCAAAACCACATTTTATCTTATTGAATCCAGTGTGCATGTGTCTGTGAACCTGGGGGCATTGCATATGCCATCCCCAGGTCAGCAGAGGCCAGGCCCAGGTCAAGGTTCAGGGCTCCCCATTGGGGTCCACACTTCCTAGCTGTCCCAGGGAGCAGCAGCTTCTCCCTGCCCTCCATGAGTCTGAGGCTGTGCGGCAGGAGGTCATTTTAAGCACTGAGATGGCTCCCGTCCCATTTTTCCTGGGAGCCAGAGGCTTCCATCAGCTCTGTAGCTTCTGGTTTTCTAGATTTCTCAGCCACAGATATGCTTTTCCTGTTTTACAGCCTGGTTACACATTTTTTAGGTTTTATTCCTATGCATATCTTATCTATGTGATTAAAGAAGAGGGAGCCTTCAGTACATGCTCTTTCAATGCTGCTTTGACTTGAAGTTGAGATTCCACATTTAGCACATCAAATAAGGAAAGGTGAACAAATCTGATGAAGGACAAAGTCTGAGGGGCCTAAGAAAAACTACACTCACATGCACAGTTGTTAGGAGAGGAATTGAGAATATATATGAAAATTTGAATTTGCATCCTATTTAATACAATAACTTTATAAATTAGCCTACAGAATACAGTAATACATACTGTTAAGATATATGTTAAAATATTTATCACAGTATAAAAGAACAACATATTTTCCAAAGCCCATTGATGTGGTTTGAATGTGAGTACCCTCTAAATCTCATATTGAAAGGTAATCCCTAGTGTTGGAGGTGGTGCCCGGTGAGAGGTGTTTGTATCATGGGGGCATATCCCTCATGGCTTGTTGCTGTCTTCACAATAGTGAGTGAATTCTAGTAGGATCTGGTTGTTTAAAAAGAGCGTAGCATCTCCCCTCCCTCTCTTGCTGCTGCTCTTGCCGTGTGAAACACCAGCTTCCCCTTTGCCTTTAGCCATGACTGTAAGCTTCCTGAGGCCTCACCAGAAGCCAAGACAGTGCCAGCACCACACTTCCTGTACAGCCTGCAGAACTGTGAGCCAAATAAACCTCTTTTCTCCATAAATTATCCAGCTTCGGGTATTTCTTTACGGCAATGCAAAAATGGCTTAATGCACCCATCATTAATAGACAAATGAACAAAGGATGGCATACCCATGAACTAGAATGCTATGCAGCCTTAAAAGAAGGGCATAAATATGTGCACACAATAAGGAATACACCCAAAAAGCACATACTAACAAAGTTTATGGAACATATAATATTATCTCATTTGGGTAAAATAGTTCTTTTTTTTTTTTGAGGGGGGATAAAATAGTTCTAAAAGCCAGTTAAATAACTATTGGCAGTCATTAATTGTAGTAATTGGAAATGAAGTAAGAGGCACTTTTACCTTTGTACCCTTTCAAACTGTTTGCAGCTTTATTAACATATCCTTAATTGTGCTGATATATTAAAAACTAGCCCTTATTGATGGTGGGAATATAAAATGGCACAGGTACTGTAGATAGTTTGGCAATTTCTTACAAAAGTAAATGTATGGTTAGTACAGATACAGCACTTGCACTCCTGGGCATTTATCCCAGACTAATGAAAACTCATGTTCACACAAAAACCTGTACATACATATTCATAGCTATTTTACTTTTAATAGCCCCAAACTGGAAACAACCCAAGCATCCATCAATGGGAAAATGGTTAAATATATCACTACAGTGGATTACTACTTTGCAATGAAAAAGAATGCCATTGATAAACACAAAACAGCTTGGACAGATCTCAAGGGAATTATGCTGAATTTAAGAAAAAAAATCCTAAAAGACTACAGATTGTATAATTCCACTTATATTTCATCCTTTAGATGTCAAAATAATAGAAATGGAGAACAGATTAGCAGGTGCCAAGGGTTAGGGATGGAGGCTGGTGGTGGATGGGTGGGTTTGGCTATAAAAGGACAGTGTCGGGGAGCCTTCTGAAGAATGGGACTGTCCTGTATCTTGTTTGTGGTGGAGGATTTCTAACTTATACATGTGATAGAATTGCACAGAACTAAACACACACACACACACACACACACACACACACACACACACACACACACACAAATGGGTACATGCATGTAAAATTGGGGTAATATATACTTTCAAGATGTTACCATTGGGAGAAATTGGACAAAGGATACACAGGATATCTCTATATTATTTCTTACAATTACATATGAATCTAAAATCATGCCAAAATTTTTAAAGTGCAATGAAAAAAAAAAACAGTCTTTAAGAGTGTGATTTTCTTCTCCATACAGATTGCATGAATTTCTTTGTTGGATTTTTCTAAATATTTCAGAGATTTTGTTTCTATTGTAAATTGAATCTCATTGTCTATTACATTTTCTTAATAGTGATTACTGGTTTTGAGGGATGCCATTCATTTTCGTATGCTTGTCTTGGATCTGGAAATGTCTCTAGATTCTCTTGGTTGTTCTTACGGCTTGTCTGTTGAGTCTCTTTTTCTATGAGATTTTAATACAAATCGTATTTAACTTTACAGATGTTTGTAAGAATGCTTTGAGAAAAAGAAAACCATGTGAGTTTCTTCTTTATCTCCATTCATGTAAAAAATTACACTGCTAGAGTTTTCTGATAATGAAATAATCTGATGTTGAATCATTTCTGAGGGCATCCTTGCTTTCCTGGTATAAATGCTTCACAATCATTTTGTTTCATTAATTTAAAAATACACACTTGGGTTTAATTAGCTTACTCCATTATTCCATTTCTTATTTCTGAGAGTATGTTCACCCATGAAATCGGTCTGTCATTTTCTTTGCTTGTAACTTACTTGCTCTGTTTTGGTACCAAGGTTATGATCTGACTTCATTAAATGAGTTTGGAAGCTTATCTTTAAGTTCTGTTTTCCATAACAGATTATTTAGAATATAGGCTACACTTTCTTTGAGAGTTTGGTAGAATTTACCCATGTAATACTGTCTGGGTTGGCAGTTTCTGGGCAAGGAAAAAATTTGATCACCATTTAAATATTTTTATTTGTTATTGGTCTTTGTAATGTTTTCTTTTTCTTTTGGTACCAGATTTGGTATTTTAAGTTTTTTCATAAAATTTTTTACTTCATCTAGTTTTTTTAACTTGATGTATATAGTTGGACATATCTAAAGGTACATGTGACATTTTCATACCTGTATACAATGTGTAATGATCAAATCAGGGAAATCTGGACACCCATTACCCCAACCATTTATCTTTTTTTGTGTATGGAATATTATAAATCTTTTAGCTATTTTGAAATATGCAATAAATTATTGTTAACTATAATTTTTCTACTATACTGTCAAATACTGGAACTCATTTCCTCTATCTAACTGTATCTTTGTATCCATTAAAAATTTTATATTTAGTCCTCTATAGCTATTCATAAAATTCTTGTCAAAAATGTTTAAATCAAATTGTTTTTCAAATGTATATCAAATAAACGCTTTACTCGCTAAGAGGAATAAATATACTAGTACTTCCAAATCATTAATAATATCCCATTTATTTCCCCAGATACTCTTCAAATGGAATAATTAATCTGGTTTACTTGTGCTCTTGTGGCCAAAATGTCCGATTGTCATCCTAGAGTTTTCTCTTTTCATCATCCTGGGGATTCTTCTTTTGTTGTTTTCTGAAATTTTTTTGGTCCCACAATTACCTCTTTCTTCTATTACTGTCACATTTTAGTATAGCAAATACTTCTAAGGAAGAGTGCACAAGAATCAGCAGTCACACACATTGAGACATGATTATCTGAAAATATCTTCGCTGTGTCCCCGTATGAGATTGACTGTTACACAGAAGTCTGGATTGGAAATATTTTTTCTTTAGTAGGAAGGTCAAGGCATTGTTTATTGTCTGAAGTCATTTCCATGAGTCACTTTTTTAATTTGTCTTTTTAAAATCCATAATGTTGCCCCTTCCCCTCATATTCTGATATACCACAGTGGTTAGTTTCATGCGATTCCCCATCCCACACTGTGTCAGGTGTTCAGTGGGACCTTTCAATCTGGAGACTGCCCTGAGAGTCTGAGAAAATTTCTAGTATCATTTCATTGTTATTTTTCTTCCTTCTTATTTGTCCTTGCTTTTCAGAACTGTAATTATTTGGATATCGGCCCTTCCAGAAGGATTCTTTTCCCTTATACTTCGTTTGTTGTTTTGCGCTAACTTTCTGAGAGAGCAGTTTCACTCTATCTTCTTGCCCTTCAATCAAGTATTTTGGTTTTCCCATAACTTTTTTTATTTCCAAGAATTTTTTTTTTTCTGCATGCTTTTTAAAAGCATCCTGCTTTATTCCCTGGCCTAACTCCCCACAGGCACTTAGCTTTCTGTGGACTTCATTTGTAACATCAAGAGATGTTACAAACTTTTAAAAGTGTGAAAGTAAACTCATAGAGCTTCTTACTTTTAAAAGCTTGTAACATCTCTTATGTCATCTTGTTTGCTTTGTCCTTTTCCACTGATGCTTTCTTTTTTCTCTTTATTCTGATGTCAGTGAAATTTTAAATATAAGTATAATCCGCCAGGTTTAAAAGAAGTTTCTTATAATTAAAAAATCTAGCACATTTATGTCAGTTTCCTTCACTGATATTCCATTTACTTGCATTTTAATTTTTTGGCACAACTTTGCCAGGTAGCAGTCTACATAATAATCTTTTTAATAACCAGGCTTTATTTTTATAATAATCTTCTTTAAGGAACATTGAAACAATGGCTTTAGAAGTTTATAAATCACTAAACAAATTCTGAAAATAAAGCACAAGTTGGGGTAGTTATCCTACCTTAAAATAACACACAGTACAAAACTATTTTAATAAAAAACAATGTGCTTCTAGAACAGGAGCAATAGAGTAGCCTGGGCAGTGCAGGCGGAGCCACACGTGTACTCGGGGATATAGTATATGAAGGCGGTTGCATTACCATTCACAAGGATGTGTTTATTACTGTGTAAATGGTGCAGCATAAACAGACTGAGTACCCACTGAGAGAAATAAAACTGGATTACACGTGAACAAAAGATAGTACTGAATAAGTTAAAATTCTGTAAAGAAAGTAAATCTGCTAAGCTAACAGGCAGAGATGCAGGATACCTTTGTGAACTCAGGTGGAGAAATCCTCCTTAACTAAGATCCAAGAATCACACACACTAAAAGGAAGGAAGGATGGACTTCACTCATTCAGAATTTATTTCTGTGTAGCCAAGATAAAGTCAACATACAGATAACAGATAACACACAAAGTGCTTCTGCAACAATCCAATAGAAAAAAAATGGACCAGGGTCATGAGAAAGCTCTTCAGATGGAAAACCAGACAGAATATCTGCTAACTGGATGAATGTATGTATGCTTTACCTCACTAATTATCTGAGACATGCAACTCAAAAAATCATATTGCCATACTGACATCAGAGTGGCAAAATTAGAAAATGTGATCATGTTAAATGCTAGTGAGGATGTGGAGAAATGGAAATCTGTGTTTACTTTGGAAATTGAAAACTAGTGAAGCCATTCTGGAAGGCAATCATTAAAGACTATTTATGTGTATGCCATCTAACCTGGGAATTCTCCTCCAGGGTGTATCCCATAAAGAAAATCTCAGTGGTAAGCACAGATAGACCACTACAAAGTTATGCATTCAGCCTTGGTTATGAGAGCAAAGAGCTGGGACTAATCCGAAAACCTTCCTTACAGAAATAGATAAGGATGTGTATTGCACTGTTTAGATCTCAACAGCAGTCCACATAAGTAATTAGATTTACATATATCCACATATGTGTGACTAATCAACAAAGCATTATTTGCATTAATCACATATATACACACCTACTCTATATCATACATATATTTAAGTGAATGTATAAAAATGGTTTGAAAAGATTCTCTTTAGATAGAATGTGTGCATATTATGAAAGCCAGGATCAGGAGTGGAATGGGAAAAGGAATGATGGATTAAAAGGAAAATTAATAACTAACAGAGAAGAAGGAAGGAAGGAAAGAAGGAAAAGAAAGAAGGGAAGGAAAGAAAAAAAGGGAACTTTGTTCAGACTGATGGTAAGTGTGTCATAAACTGGGGAATATAGTCTAGTTTAAATTTTTTTCATCTGTAATTTTTTTTGAGACAAAGTCTTGCTCTGCTGCCCAGGCTGGAGTGAAGTGGTGCAATCTTGGCTCACTGCAACCTCCACCTCCTGGGTTCAAGTGATTCTCCTGTCTTAGCCTCCCGAGTACCTGGGATTAAAGGTGCATGCCACCCTATCTGGCTAATTTTTGTAATTTTTTTAGTAGAGACGAGCTTTCACCATGTTGGCCAGGCTGATCTCAAACCCCTGACCTCAGGTGATCCACCCGTCTCAGTCTCCCAAAGTGTTGAGATTACAGGCGTGAGCCACTGCGCCCAGCCCATCTGTAATTTTAAAAAACAAAACCAGTTATAAATTGGATGCTAGTGACTGAAAAAGCCATCTCTGGAGAAATTCACAGCCCAGTTGGAGAGTTGGATAATACAGCTACAGAGATGACCATTATTCTCAGGACGACAGTAATCTTGCCACCCGACGGAACATTACTATATAATATGACAGAAAATCTATCAGAGGAAAACAAGACTGTGACCTTTTAGTGATCTTCCAGGGAAAAGCATTTTTCTTTATTCCATTAGCACTGAGATTGATGATCTGGGGTTAAGGTAGAAGATCTCAAATCATGTGCTTAGATTACATAAGAGACTTAAGCTTGATGGAGGGCTGCGGGGTGCCCACATCCAACCAGCTTGCATTCCATCCAAAGCAGAACTGTTAGTTGACTGAAGACCCTTGTTGTGCTGTATCATGATGATTGTGATGGCTGGGGACAAAGAGACAAGAGAATGAAGTGTCTAAGTCCACACTGGAAACTAATAGTTACGAAGGCCCTGTTGTATGCCAGGTGCTTATGGAGGCTATATAAATTAATCTTCATGAAAAACACAATAGGCAAGCATTCTCCTCTGAAATTTTACAGATGAGATCAAGAGAGGTGATGTAAATTGTGCAAGGTCAACTGGTAAAAACAAGCCAAGGTCCAAGCTAAAGTATTTCTGACTCTTCAATGTATAGCACCTTACATTCATCTCTAAAAGGCTAGAGTTGCATTCTATTATCCACATGGATTCATCCAATGCTGAGATTTTATCATCTTATTAGGCATGCCCATTACAGGGTTTCCCACAGCTGTGCCCACATAGTCCTTTCTAAGAGGACAGCCTCAGGTACTCATGTCATGATCCCCACTCCCAGTTCATAGCCGATGAACTAGAGTCTGGTGATGGGCTGAAGGTAAGGGGCCTAAGGTGTGGTCTAGAATGGAAAGAGTTTCTCTGGCATGGTTAGGTATATCAATTGAGCAAAGTAGGTTCCACCTGTTTGGAAACTGAAGTGAGAAGTTTGGTAGCAATTAGCTCCTTGGTAGGCAAATGGGAGGTGGTTCCACACAGGGAGGAGTGGACAGGCAGCAGAGAGTTGAGTTATCTGCCAACAGAACCCTGGAGTGGAGGTCCCAGGACTCCCACTGTGGAGGATGTCAATCCCCAGCATTAATGCTCAGGATGCCATCCAGGTCAAGTCTCCCTGGTGGCCGGTCTGGGCTTCCTGACTTGGATGTGAAGCTTGGTTGTTCAGTTTTCTCTAAGTCCCTGTGAAGACTCACCCCATGGGATTCCTGTTTTCCATTTTCTTAAATGAATCCTTAAAATATATTCCCATTTATGTGAGGTGGGGTGAGAAAAATCTGTTTCATGAAAACAAAGATCCCCAATGAACCATTGCTTTGATTTCTTAACTTTCTAGAAGGTGGCCTCCAACTTTGATCAAGAAGACTTAGTCAAGCATAAGAACATATAGCTAGAGGGAGGGCTTCATGCTTCAATTTTCAGTGACTATGAGCCACAGGTGCTGGGGCAGCCATGTACCCCTCACATGACTTGTGGAGGCAAAGTTGAGAGCATGGTTCTGACTTAGGAATGTCAGTGAATTAGGGTGCAGGGGTTGTGTTGGTTAAGGACCAGGAGTGAAGAAGGAGTTGTATAATGAGAATGGGAGCCTCTGCTGGGTGGGATGGCATCTCAGGATATATGTGGAGCAAGTACTCAGGGATCCCATAGTTAAGTTAATCATGGTAGTGGTTCCTTTATGAGCACTGGTTAGAAGGATAAAGAGGACATCTCAATAAATCCAGTAGAAAAATAATCACAGTGTTTTGATTACAAGCAGATTTCCTGGTATGTGGGATTTTTAGAGCTAAAACCAGGAGAGTACTTAACAAATAAGGATGCTTAGTCAATTCTAGAACTTGCAAGTTACAGAAACCCAACCCTCACTAGTTAAGCAAAAGCAGAACAGGGAAGAAAGCCCTAAAGTCTAGTTTGCAAACTTCCATATGGAAAGGATTAAGTCATTCAAGGAGCTCCTGTCTTGACCTTCCAGAAATTTCACTGATCAGCATGAGGAGCTCTTGATAAACACCCATGTCCAGCCTCCTAGAGATTCTAATCCCATTGTTCTGGGTCTGGAATTCAGTGCTTTTTAAAAACCTCCCTTACATGATTCATATATGAAATCACCGCTTTCCAGGAATAACAAGATAAGCCCATTGTTCTCATATTTTTCTTCTCATTGCAATCATCTGAAAAGCTCTTAAAAATGCCCATGTTGGTGTTCCATTCCCCAGAGATTGTGGTTTAATTTGTCTAGATGTGGCCAGGGTTTGGGGAGTTTTTGAGATCAGCAGAGGATTGTAACTTTCATATGCACAAATCTGGGATCCACTCCTAGACCCGTTCCCAGAATAGCCCCAGAATTCAAGCAGGGGAAGAGTAAGGATGTGTGGTACTTTGGTCATCAGATAAATCAACAAAAATCATTTGCAAACCCTGTGAGCTAGCTGAAGGTCTGGTCTTGTTATTCTGCCTAAATGGAGCATGGGTACAGGTGATTAGAAGATTTTGCAGGCAGCTGGGATGGGACCCTGGCCAGAGAGAGGCGGACTTTTCTACGATCCTCTCACTCTCTCCATGCTTTCATGACCATCAATCAAGGCTTCTGACAGATGTGCAGTTGAAGTCCTGGCTCTGGCACCTGTTAGCTTACTTGATATCAAATCATCCTCAGCTTCGGTTTCCTCAGCTATAATATGGAGATAATAACACATACAGTGGAGGGCCTATATGAAGTAATGATATATAGCTAACGTAGAACAGATTAATACTATTTCTTTCTCACCACCTTGAATATCTGAGTCCTCCCATTACTTCCTGTAGTAATGGAATATGTGTCGGCTTTCCTACAGTTGCAGTCTGCATATTCTCAGTTTGCATGAACACACTGCGCTAGCATTCCCAGCTACTTCTTTAAGAAACTGTAATTCCATGACTCTTAACTTCTCAGAATTTATGAATTGGCAGCCACAGAATGTTTGAATCAGTGCTGAAGTTTTCAGCGAGAATGACTATGGGATTCTGCAGTTTTGATTTTAATATTCTGAAAATGCAAATTGAGGCTTGTGTGCAAACATAGTTTTCCAATATCATGATTCAGCAGATCTCAGATTCCATGACTCTGTAGATATTCAAAACTCATGACTTAGTGATTCTCTGATATGGCACTGATTTTCTATTTTGGTGATCAATACAGAGAAAACGTAAATGTGAACCTATAGCAATTGTGCAAAGAATGTTCATGGTAGAGCCAGTCGTAACTTGTTTGATCGTGGGTGAACAGAGTTGTATCTGGAGCTGCGAGACTCATGTACCTGAGGCTTCTTCAGAGGATTCGGTTCTACAATTCCAGCTCATTGAAGAAATAGCATCTATCGGAACAGCTGAAATTTCAAACTGAGATTAATTTTTGTTTGTCCTTTTTAAAGATTATGAGTACTGCTTAGGTAACAGTCGGTATAACCAACCATTTGCACAGTGAGAACACAATAAGGATAAGATAATGATGCTTCTCAGATTGACTCAGAAATCTCCAGATGTAATAACTTGATGGTTTTAAGACTGAATGACTTGGCAATTCTTATAGGCAAACAATAAGATACTAAAAATAGAGACAAAAATTAATTAGCATTATAGAGAAAAAATTCAGAATGTCACAAGGCAGAAAGACCCAAAAACACACTCAGCAAGAGACAGAACATGCAGGATCTGACCACTGCTTCCTCTTTCTTCTCCTATGAACATCCAGAAGTGAAGGAAGCCCAGCTGTACTTGGCCTTCATTCTTTGCTGCACTGGTGGACACCTAATCCAGGGAGAAGCATTTCACTGGCTGGATAACCTCAGTCAGACACCCACTCTTGTCATCTGTTCAAGGATCAAAGTTGTGGTTGGTTTTGAAACTAGACAGTCGAACAAGCTGGAAGCTAGAGAAACTTATTATGAGGGACTGTCCCTGATGATAGCCAGGGTTGGGGTGGAGTGTGATTTGTGCAGAAAAACACAGAGACCGGAGATTCTGTTTCCCCCTCCACATGTGTTTTCTTCCCTCAAGTTCCAGAACACACGCCAAATTAAATTTTTTCCTTGGATTTATGTGTACATTAGTTTATTATTTATCTTTTTATTTTAAGATGAAATGAAACCAGACCAAAACAAATGTAGAGATTAGTTAATTATGATTATAAGGTAAATGCCTTTGTCACAACTACCCAGGTCAAGAAACAGAACTTTGCAACAACCCCCAAAAGCCCTCCATCATGTCCTACCCAAATTACATTGCTTCCTGTAAATGTATCTATGTTATATTGATTTTTGTAACAGACACTTCTCTGCCTTTCTTCCTAATTTTACCATCCAAGTGAGTATAGTAGGCACTATAGTATAGTTATGTCTATTTTGCCAGCTTGCTATGGTATATAATTATCTTTCAATCTGGAGATTTCTCTTCCATCCTTTTCTTTTTTTTTAATATACAATTTATCTGTCGAGTCTGGCCTCTTTTACCTATAGAGTCTTCTACCACATAGATTCCAAACTCATTGTGTAGCTCAGCATGTATCCCTGCCCTATTTTCTATCAACTAACAGTGGAATCCAGAGGCTCAATCAAACTCAGGGTCAATCCTTTTGAAAGGCTGCTGTTTGTGTTGTGGCCTTTCACCAAGAAGCACATTGTGGCTGGTTTTCACTGTTTTGATGTCACCAACTAATGAGACTCAGTGCCTGTACCCATTAATTAACCGAGTGCTGTAAAAAGCTAATGTAGTTATTGTATCACTTTGTTTTCACTTACTCTTTTAAATTTGTCAAGGTATGTTTTTTAGTTCAGAATGTGGTCTATTTTGTAAATATAAGCATGTAAAATTGAGGAGACTCTGTATTCTGCTGTTGTTGAATGAAGTATTCTATAAATGTCAATTCGATCCAGTTGATTGATGGTGTTATTCAGTTCAACTATGTTCTTACAGGTTTTCTCCCTGCTGGATCTGTCAATTACTGATAAAAGGATATTTAAGTCTCCACCTATAAGAATGGACTCATCTATTTCTCCTCAAAATTTGATAATCTTTTTCATCATGTATTTTGACATCATTGTTAGGTGCACATACACTAAGGATTGGGATGTTTGGGTGATGTAATGGCTTTATCATGATGTGATGTACTTTTTTAATCCCTGATTATTTTCCTTGCTCTGAAGTCTGTTCCTTGTGAAATTAATATAGCTACCACAGTTTTCTTTTAATTAGTGTTAGCATGAGATATGTTTCTCTACCCTATTACTTTTATCTATCTGTGTTTTTATGGCTAAAATGAGTTTCTGTTAGATAACATATAGTTGGGTCTTATTTTCTTATTCACTCCAACACTCTATTTTAATTGCTGTATTTAGACCGTTGACATTTAAAGGGATTATTGATATAATTGAATTAATATCTAACAAGTTTCTTACTGTGTTCTATTAAATATCCTTGTTTCTGTTTCTTTCTTTCCTTTTTTTTTTTTTTTTTTTTTGGTCTCCCATTCTTTTTCTGCCTCGTCTGGTTTTAGTTGAGCATTTTGTCTGCCTTATTTTTTACTCTTTTTAAATGTTTTTTAGCAATTGCCCTAGAGTTTGCAATATACATTTACAACTAATTGAAGTTTGACTCCAAATATACTAAATCATTTTAAATGTTTTAAAATGGAGTGTTTACAGTTTCTCCTTCCCACTCATTATAAAATTGCTGACATTCATTTCACTTACCTCTGTGCTACATCCACACAATTCACTCTTTACTATTATTACTTTGAACAAACTATTATCTGTTAGTTCCATTAGGAAAAAGAAAAATGAAAGATTTTATTTCACCTTTATCAAAGTTTTTAACCTATATCATTTTCGTTCTCACTGAAGAACTTTTTTAACATTTCCTGCTAGGCAAACTCCTTCATTTTTGGTTATCTATAAAAGTTATTTATTTCTCTGTAACTTTTGAAAAGTAATTACTCTGAGTATAGAAACGTAGGCTTTTTTGTTATTCCTAGAAATGCCTTAAATATTTCACTCCACTGTTTTCTTGCCTGCATGGTTTCTAAAATCAGATATAATTTTTATCCTTGCTCCTCAATAGATAAGGTATTTTTTCCCTCTGACTTCTTTCAATATTTTCCTCTCATCTTTTAATTTCTGGAGTTTGGGTATGACATGCTTAGATGTAGATTTCTTGGCATATATTCTACTTGGCATTCCCTGAGCTTCCTGTATTTGTGACTTGGTGTCTAACATTAATTTGGGGAATTCTCAGCCATTATTATCTCAAAAATTTTCTCTGTTCTCATCTTTCTTGTTTCTCCTTCTCATATTTCCATTATATTATGTACATGTTACACCTTGTGCAGTTGTCCCATAGTCTTGGATAATTTGTTCCATTGTTTTAATTGCTTTTTCTCTATGCATTTCAGTCTTGAAAGTGTCTCTTACTTTTCTTCAAACTCATTTGTTCTTTCCTTAGCTGTGCTTAGTCTACCGATGAGTCCACAAAAGGCATTCTATATTTCTGTTATAATGATTTTATTTCTTGCATTTTTTTACCTATGTTTATAATTGATGAACAAAAGTTATATATATTTATGGTTTACAAAACATTTTGATATATATGGATATTGTGAAATGGCAAATATGCATATTGTGAAATGGCTAATATAATCAAGCTAATATACATTACCTCATATATTTATATTTTTATGATTAGCACACTTAAAATCTACTCTCAGCAATTTTCTAGCATATGATATACTGTTATTAACTATAGTCACCATAATGTACAAGCAATCTCTTAAACTTATTCCTCCCTTCTAACTGAAATGTTATACCTTTTGACCAACATTTTCTCAGTTCAACCCACATACCAGCCTCTGGTAACCACCATTCTACTCTCTGCTTCTATGAATTCAACTTTTTAGATTTCATGTATAAGGGAGATCATGCAATATTTGTCTTTCTGTATCTGGCTTATTTCACTTTGCAATAATATCACCTTGGTTTATTCATGTTGTCACAAATGACAGTATTTATTTAATTTATCAGGCCGAATAGTATTCTATTGTGTACATACACCATATTTTCTTTATTCATTCACCCAGTGATGAACACTTAGGTTGATTCCATGTCTTGGCTATTGTGAATACTGAAATAAACACAAGAGTCCAGATATCTCTTCAACATACTAATTTTATTTCCTTTGGATATATACTCTTGCATTTCCTTTTAACTCTTTCTTAGAGTTTCCATCTCTGCTTACATTACCAATCTGTTCTTACATTTTGACCAGTTTTTCCATTAGATCCATGGCATACTAATCACAGTTGTAAATTCTCAGTCTGAAAATTCCATAATCTCTGCTATAACTACTGCCTTTTTATCTGTTCCAGGTATATCCAGGATTTCATATTGCATTTAATTGCCATGACTTCTTGGTCTTCTCCAATTTGTGATAATGTCTTTTTTTTTCTTTGTCTTTTAGAACTTTGATTTTCTTTTGAAAAGTACTGGACAGGTATTTTAAAGGATGCACCTTCAATTTGGATTTTTCTGATGTTTTCTCATGGTTAGCTTGAGATTGTTCATTATTAGGAAGGATATCATCTACTGAGGTGCCCTTCACACACAGGAAAGAGGTACATGATATTGATCATTTATTACTGGTGATGTTAACCTTAATTACGCAGTTCAGGTGGTGTCTGTCAGCGAGTGCCAGAGTAAACTTTCCTTTTTCCTCTTTTCCCTTATGAGATGGGAAGGATATGGGAGGGGTGGAGTTGGATATTTCCTTTTCCGAAGTTAGTTAGGTTTCAAACAAATACTTAAAAATGTAAATACTTTCTGCTTAAAATTTGCCCACTATTTAAAATTCACCTATGAATCTTCCCTATGGCAATTATATCCATAGTGTTCTAATGGTGTTTTCAGAATATACCAAATTTCTTCTAAATTTACTACTCGAAATTTTTGTATAAGGAAAAGTGATCACTTATTTATTAATTTATGTATTCAATTATTCATTTATATTAGATGGGTTCCTGGGCATTTATTTTATTCTTTGGATTATATTTCAATACTATCATGACATTTTAGTCCAAGTTGTTCATAGGAAACTCTTTGGTCATTGCTCTTATTTATTTTTTAAATTTTACTTTAAGTTCCAGGATACATGTGCAGAATGTGCAGGTTTGTTACATAGGTATACATGTGCCATGATGGTTTGCTGCACCATCAACCTGTCATCTAGGTTTTAGCCCCACATGCATTAGGTATTTGTCCTAATGTTCTCCCTCCCCTTTTCCTCTACCCTGCAACATGCCCCATTGTGTGATGTTCCCCTCCCTGTGTCCATGTGTTCCCAATGTTCAACTCCCACTTATGAGAACATGCAGTGTTTGGTTTTCTGTTCCTGTGTTAGTTTGCTGAGAACGACAGCTTCCAGCTTCATCCATGACCCTGCAAAGGGCATGATCTCATTCTAAGGTCATGGCTCTTTAGGCATTTAGAGCCCTTTTAGGTTTACTCCTGTGCTCTTCTGACACCCCCTCAAATCATTTTGATTTTGCTTTGCTGGCTTAATTTGTTTTGTTTTGTTTTGTTTTATTTTCGCACTTCTTTCCTTACTGGCACCATGAGATGTTACAGAATCTTTGTGAATCTTCCCTGCTACAGGCCTGGAGTCAATCACGCCTCTGAAGAAGCATGTTCTCCTTTTGTTGGAGAATGGTAATTAGAAACCATGAGCTAAACAGAAGGCATGCTCATTGCCACAGGAGTGTCAGAGCACCTAGTTCCCATCAGTGGATGGGGCTAGGAGATATATATGCTAAGTCATGTATATACACATCTACATTTACTTATGCATCTACTTACATATATTCACACACACACATACACACACACTCATGAGTTCATATTGATTCTAAAACTTCAATGCAGCATCACAGAATGCATTTTAGAGCTCCCCCTTTCCTTCCTGTAACTTCTTTCTCTCATGGTGTAAAACCTGGCTTCCATTGTCTCCAATGTATTTACTTATTTATTCAACACTAATATACAAATAAAGTGGTTTCAGACTTCTTTTTATTTTTTGTTACAGATCTCAGTCACCCAGGCTGGAGTGCAGTGGCTCAGTCTTAGCTCCCTGCAGCTTAGAACTCCTGAGCTTGAGTGATCTTTCAGCCTCAGCCTTCCAGGTAGCTGAGACTACAGGCACTGCCACCACATCCTGTTAATTATTATTATTTTTTATAGAGTTCAGGTCTTACTATGTTAACCAAGCTGATCTAGAACTCCTGGCCTCAAGTGATCTTCTCACCTCAGGCATGAGCCACAGTGCCCAGCCCAGAATTCTTAATCCAACCCCTCTGGGAAACAAATATGCCAAGAAAAGCAGTCTTTGTTTACATTCTTTTTTTTCTTTAGTCTTACAGTAACCATTGAAAACACCACTTTTTGAGATTACTTAGGTTAGCTCTTTTCTTCCTTATGCCCTCAGTGTGCTTATGTAAGTCATTTGTAATACAGTTTAACTCATCATCACAGTCTGGGGATTCAGTCTTTTCCCCACATCCTGGTTGATTTTTAAAAATTTATGTCAATAAAATTTACTTTTTATGGTAAATTGTTCTTTGACAAATGAAAAGAGTCTAGAAAACTGTGTCAACCACCACAGTTTTATATAAAACTGTTCCATCATCCTCAAATTTCCCCCTTGCTGCTCCTGTTTGTAAAACCCCTCGTCCAATCCAAGACAACCATGGATCTGCTTTCCTTCCAATAGTTTTGCCTTTTCCAGTGTTACATAAATTGAATTACGTGATGCATAGCCTTTGGACCTCTCTTCTTTCACTTAGCAGAATATATTGAAGAATCATCCTTACTGCCACGTGCGTGCATCATTTGTTTCTTCTTATTGTTGAATAGTATTCTATTATATAGAGGTATCATAGTTTATTTATCCATTTGTCATTTCAAGAGCATTCACATCCCTAAATCTTTGTTTATCTTTGGTAGATACAGAGGAATAGAAGTCTAGATCATAGATTAGGTGGATGCTTAATTTACGCAAAATTGCAAATTCTTCTCCCCAGTGCAGATGCAGGGACTGCAGGGAGGAAAGAACAAGACCTGGTCACACCAAGTGATCTGGCTTTGGAAGCCTCTTTTATCCTGTGAGCCCAAAACTCTCCTCCCTCACTCAGAGACACCAAGAAAGTGAGGAGTGCACTTAAAGTGAGACCCCTCCCACACACGAGGCATCTGACTGCCACACCTGGAAAAATCACTTATTCCCTACAGGTATCACCAGAAGACTACAGTGGAAACCGTAGGGGCATTGGATGACTCAAACAGAGGAAAACAACACTGCAAAGTTTCTAAATATTAAATTGCCATTGGAACCACAACCCAAAAGAGTATGCTAAGACCCACATGTCGAATCTGAACCAGTTAACAGCATGCCAAAATAAAAGACTTAATATTTAAATAGGACTTAGCCAGTACGGTGCTTCATGCCTATAATCCCAGCACTTTGGGAGGCTGAGGCGGGCAGATCACCTGAGGTCAGAAGTTCGAGACCAGCGTGGCCAACATGGTAAAACACCGTCACTACTAAAAATACAAAAGTAGCTGGGCATGGTGGTGGGCACCTGTAATCTCAACTACTGGGGAGGCTAAGGCAGGAGAATCACTTGAACCTGGGAGACAGAGATTGCAGTGAGCTGAGATTACACCATTGCACTCCAGCCTGGGCAACAGAGTGAGATTCCATCTCAAAATAAATAAATAAATAAAATAATAGGATTCAAATTCTCCTGGCCTAATAGACATAATTTTTCACAGTACAGTTGAAAATCATATCATAACAAGAATCACCTTGAATGAGAAAAATCAATCAACTGACATCAACAGCAAGAAGAAACAGGTGTTGAACTATTTGACAAGGATTTTAAAGCAGTTATAAAATATTTCAACCAACAACTACAGATGCTCTTAAAACAAATAAAAATAAAAACTAGAAAAGTTTAGTAAAATAGCAGAAGGTGTAAAAATGACTAACTGGAAGTTATAGAACTGAGAAACATAGTAAGAGAAAGTTTTAAAAGCCCACTGGATGAACTCAGTGAAATGGAAATGTCAAAGGAGAGAATAAATGAACTTGAAAACATATTAATAGAATTCAACTAAACTGTACAAAAGAGAGAAAATATACTGAAAGAAAATGAACAATCCTTCAGAGACCTGTGGACAATACCAAAAGATTGAAAAATGGTACCACCAAGGCCTTAGAAAGAGAAAAGAAAGTGTGGAAGAATTTGATACAGTAATGATGGAAAATTTTTCCAATTTTTTAAAAGACAGAAACATACTTTCAAACAATTATTATATGTAAATATAAAACTAAAATGTTTTAAAAGAAGCAAAAAGTTTATTAAAAATACAATTGTATTTTGCTTATGGGCCATAATTCTTACAACTTTGTTACATATATTTACTAGTTCTAGCAGTGTTTTTGTAAAATTTATAGTTTCCTATGTAAACAATCATTTGTCAGTGAATAGTGTCATTTTTCTTGTATCATGATATTGGTTAGGTCTTCCATAATTAGTGTTGAATAGAAATATTTCCTAGTTAAAAAAAATCTCCACAAAATGCTAAAGAATCAAAGTACTGGATGAGTGTGTGTATTCTCTAACCAGAATGAATTCAAACTAGAAGTTAATAATGAGAAGGCATCAGAAAAATATCTATCCAAGTCTAAATTAAAGTATACTCTAAATAATCCATGAGTTAAATAGGAAATCTCAAAGAAAATTTTAAAAGACATACAATTGAACAAAAGCAAAAACATACCATAACAAAATACATGGACTGTAGTTACAGCAATACTGGAAGATTTATATTGCTAAATATTTACATTAAAAATAAGAAAATATCTCAGATAAGTCACCTATATTCCCACTTCAAGAAGTAGGAAAATAAGATCAAAATAAATGCAAAGTAAGCATAAAGAAGGAAATAATAAATATAGACCAGAAATCAGTGAAATTGAAAACAGAAAAAATAAAGAAAATAAATGAGACAGTCAGCTAGTTCATTGGAGAAAAACAAAACAACATAAGTAAACTTATAGCAAAACTGGCAAAAATAAAAAAAGAGAATATTCAAATAAATAATAACAGGAATAAAACAGCCAGTATTCCTGCGGATTCTTTAGCTATTAAAAAGATATTATGGGCGATGGCATGAACCATTACTCAGGAATTCAAAACTTGGAAGAAATGGAAAATTTCCAAAAAATCTCCACAAGCTACAAAAACCTATGCTAGATAAAATAGATACTTTGAGTATCCTTATAACCATTAAAAGGATTGAATTTGCAATTTGAAGTGTCTGGAAGAATAAATCTCCAGGCTTATATGATCCTGCCAAGGAAGGAATTCTAAAGTCATTTGAAGAAAAATAACACCAACTTTATGCAATCTATTTCAGAAAATAACAGTGAGGAGCATCTTCCATCTCATTTTTAAGGCCAGTATTACCTTGACTAGCCAGCATAAGACAATATTTTAAAAAAGAAAATTACAGACCAATACCTCCCATGAGTTTATATGCAAAAATCCTCAAAGGTATTATCAACTAAGTTATCAAGTTGGATTTATTCCATGGATGTAAGCCTGATTCAGCATTTGAAATCAATCACTGTAATGTACCATGTCATTAAGCTAAAGGAAAAAATGATATGCTATTATCAACTGATGTAATATGCTTTTGATAATTGATATAAATGCAATTGACAAAATCCAACATTGATTCATGATAAAAACTCTCAGCAAGTTGGAAACAAAGAAAAATTTTCTCAGTTTGATAAAGAGCACTTGCAAAAATCAAAACAAAGCTTAAGACTATAGCTAACATCATATTTAATACTTCTTTCCTCCTTCAAATTGGAAACAGGAGGAAAAATCTCAGCAATCACCATTCTTGTACTGGAAGTTCTAGCCACTTTAGTAAGATTTTTAAAAAATAAGCACACTGATCAGAAATAAATAAAACTGTTCCTATTTGCAAATTACTTGATTGTCTATGTGGACATCCCAAGGATTCTACAAGGAACCTCTTATAACTAATAAGTTCAGCAAAGCCCTAGTTTATAAGGTCAGCACACAAATATCAATCCCATTTCTGTATATAGTATTTCTTCTGCAGAAGAAAGACATCAGAGAAGAAAGAAATCAGAGAAGACCTAAATAAATAGGTAGTGTACCATGTTCATGGATTAGAAAACTCAAAAATAGTAAAAATGTCAATTTTCCCAAAATTGACTTACAGGTTTAATATAATTCCTATTAAATCTCAGTAGGGAATTTTTGTAGACACAAATAAAATTTGTGTTATTTTAAAATTATCATAGAGTAATATATTTATTATATTATATTTATTAAATTATTAGATAGTTGCAATTTGTATTATTCTAAAATTTATATGGAAAGGCACAGACCCTAGAATAGCTAAAACAATCTTGAAAAAGAATAATAAAGTGGAAGGAAACATGGTACTTGGTGTTAAGTTATAAAGTGGGAAAAAACGTGGTACTTGGTGTTCAGTTACAAAAGGGGAGGAAACATGGTATTTGGTGTTAAGTTTTACTGTATAGCTGTAGTAATAAAGACATTGTGGTATTGAGGAGAGAGAAACATAGATCAATGAAACAGAATAGAGAAGCCAGAAATTGACCCAAACACATATGTCCAATTGATTTTAACAACAGTATAAAAGCAGCTAAATGGAGGAATAATACTCTTTTCAAAAAAATGGTGTAGAAGCAATTGGCCATCCATTGGATAAGAAAAAATAAACCTCATATTTTTTATAAAAATTAACTCAAAGTGCTTTATAGCCTTAAATGGGAAATATAAACTATAAAAATCTTAGAAAAAAATATTTTAAAATCTTCAGAATCTAGGGTAGGCAAGGTTTTCTCAGATTTGATGCCAAAAACAGATAATTTGGAGCTCATGAAAATTAAAAACTTTTGCTCTGCAAAATATCCCCTGACGAGAATAAATCTATAAGCTAAAGAACATAAGCAAATATTTCCAAATCACTTATCTAATAACGAATTTGTAGCTAGGATATATAAAGATTGTCAAGAATCCAATATTAAAACCAAAAAATCCAATTGGGAAATAGGCACAAGATATGAACAGATACGGTTTTTTTGTTGTTGTGTTGTAGGAATTCTTTATACATTCTGGATAATAATCCTTTATTGGGTGCAGTGGTGCAACCCTGTAATCCCAGCACTTTGGAAGGCCAAGGCAGGCGGATCACAAGGTCAAGAGATCAAGACCATCCCGGCCAACATGGTGAAACCTCGTCTCTACTAAAAACACAAAAATTAGCTTGGTGAGGTGGCGCATGCCTGTGGTCCCAACTGCTCGGGAGGCTGAGGCAGGAGAATTGCTTGAACTTGGGAGGCAGAGGTTACAGTGAGCCAAGATTGCGCCACTGCACTCCAGCCTCGTGATAGAGCAAGACTCCATCTTTAAATAAATAAATAACCTTTATCGATATATGACTTGTAAATACTTCCTCCCATTCTGTATGTTGTCTTTTCACTCTTCTGATAGTGTCTTCCAACATACACAAGTTTTAAATCTGGATGAAGTTCATATTATCTATTTATTGTTTTATTGCCTGCTATCAACTTTTTTGGACGTTAGTCTGAGTGGCTTCCTTCTTCCTGATACCAAATCATCCCTGGCTAAAACACCAAGAAACAGAAGCACCAGGCAGCAGAGAACAAGGGTTCTGAAAAATGGAAACAGATCCTCTGGAAGAGTTAAATGCACCAACATGCAAAGAAACACAAGTTCAGGTAGATGGCTTAGGGAAAACTTGATAGCAGGGTAGAAAATTGACCGGCCTCTTGCCCCTAGCATCTTCTGTGCCACATATGGCCTGGTGTGTGGGTCAAGTTCAAGTTGGAGCATTTAGGTAGATACCAAGCTGAATGGAAAAACAGGATTAAACACCAGTAAATAGAGCCACAGGTCAAATGCCATGAGGAGGCTCAGTGAGCCCTGGGCTAGCTAGGGATGGGCAGAAAGAGAGATCACAATAGATAAAGAAGATGAATCATGAGATAAGACCAGGTATCTCTGGCACTCATCCATAACCAGATGACATATTGGGGCTTTTTTATGTACAAAGAAAGATACCTCTCAGCATTAAGATCATCCTTTCAATGGGGCCACACAGGTTCCCATAACTGAGGCTGCCTGGTACATACTAAAACAGGCAGAGAAAGGGTAAGTACAGTGTAGGCCAAAGCCAGGGAAAAACCACAACAACAAAATGTGTCAATCAAGAGTTAGTGCTGCACTCATCTGAACAAGGTGCGAGAGACAAGACTTGTTAACAAAAATGATCCCACCAGGCAGTTACTATAGAAAGAAGGAAAATATAAGGTTGAATGTCGGGGTGAGTATAGTTTGATGAAAGTACTGTGCAAACAAAAGTTAGTAAGATGTTGGGTGATCAGCTGTCCTGATTTGCCTGAAACTGAGATATTTCCCAGAACACAAGACCTTCAATGACAAACTGGTACACTCCTGGGAAAACCAAGACTGTTGCCTACCTTAGCAAGATGTCAGTATAAAGCTGGATGGAATTCCCTTGACTGCAAGGGATGAGACAGGGAAGAAATGAACAAAGGTGGTTGTGCTGCTTAGATTCTGCAGGTGAGGACAATAGTGCTAATTGGCTGTGAACGAGGACTGCTCATCAAGAAAATGGAGTAACAGCCTGGAAAATGTTTCAGAGAATATCAGGGCTGCCTCCTTGTCTTCAAAGGGTCAGACTCAGGTTACCACTTTGGTTTCAGCAGGCAGATGGCCTCCACCAGAAGCACTGGGGTTGGACTTAACTACAGAGCTGTAGGAGCAGGGCTGCCCCACAGGGCTGAGGCAAAGCTGCTGCCCCACTGGATCCAAAGGTAGGGCACTGAGCCAAAGAGATCTTCCTCTCAAGCCTTAAGATCTGATGGAGTTTGTTTTGCTGGGTCTGGGACTTGCTTGGAACCCATTGTCCCTTTTTAATTTTTGATTTCTCCCATTTGAAATGAGAATGTATGTCCTACGCCTGTCCCACTATTGTAGTTTGGAAGCACAGAATTTGTCTCTTCACAGGTTTACAACTAGAGAGGAATTCTTACCTCCCCCATACCTGATTTGAATGACATCTAGATGAGAATTTGGACTTAGATTGATTCTGGAATGAATAACACTTTGAGGGCTGTTGTAATGGTGGTTTGTGTATTTTGTATGTGAGAACAAAATACACAAAATTGGCCTGAGAGTGGAATTAATTGTGCCCCCCCCCAATCCATATGTTGGAACCATTAACCCCCAGTTTGGCTTTATTCAGAGACAGAGCCTTTAAAAAGATAATTAAGGTTAAATAAGGTCAGAAGGGTGGGGCCCTAATCCAGTAGAACCAGTATCCTCACAAGAAGAGGAAGAGACATCAGCAATCTGCCTCTCTCTCTGCACACACACACAGGGCATGTGAGCACACAGTGAGAGGGTGGCTGTCTACAAGCCAGGAAGAGAGCCCTCACCAGAAACCAAGAAAGAAAGGCATTTTCAGCATAGACTTCTAGCAACTAGAATCATGAAAAATAAATTTCAGTTGTTCATGCTGCTCAGCCTGTGTTATTTTGTTATGGCAGCCTGAGCAGACTGAAGACAGAAGGTATATTTCAGCAGCATGGTACAAACATGAAAATAGGAATCCAAAGATAAGAAAGAGACAGAATTGTTGACGTAGCGATCAAAACAGTTTGAACATATAGTTTTAGGTATAAATATGTTATAAACATGGTTACAAATTGCATGCAAAATCCAATTTTTTTAAAGAACATTTAAATATCAGAAATCAATGTACATTGTTAAAAAAAAAAAACAGACAAATTTCCAAAGATTCCAAAGTGTCTTGTGGAGGAGGGTGAGGCAGTTGGAGAGATTGAACGTCAAAAAAAGCAAAGGAGAGCAAAATTCTTCATTAAATGTGGAAAAAAATAAAGTGTCACTTTTCCATAACTTTGCTAGAAAATTTGCAATTAGATAAATATGATTAGGCTTAAGCATGATTTTTTTATATATTCAAAAAATAGATCAAGTGCCTGGGATTTTGAATAAAAGGTAGTGTCTGCTCTCCTGGAGCAAACCAGCTAGTGGGAAAGACAGACTAACCAGAAACCAACAACAAATGGTGCTAAGGATGGAGAAAGATAGGAGAAGACGACTTGTGCACTGCTTGGTGCCAGGGAGGCCCTTTCTGCAGGAGTGGCTTGTGCTGCACCCTGAGAAAAGAGAAGACGCAGCCATGTGAAGAGAGAAGCAATGTGCGTTCCAGGGAGACACAGAGACTGGGGGGGCTGAAGTTGGCAAGGAACTGAACACAGGCCAAGTAGCTGAGCAGTTAGTGAGAGGGAACGTCCCTCAGGAGGATGGAGGAGGAGGTGGAGACCTGATGAGGCCGCCCATGTGAAGAAGTGTGGATCTCCACAAGAAGCATGAAGCAGGCAGGAGTCCCTGAAGAGTGTGTGCATGCATGTGTGTCTGTGTGTGTGATTAATATATTCAACAAGATTCAGAAATCACATAAAAACACTATCATAAGTTACACAATGGGAAGTCTCACTTATCCCTCCTTCTTGTCTCCCTCACCACCCTCACACTCAAGTAAAAGTTTTATTTCTCTCTTTATGGAAAAAAGACGTCATACTATAAAATACTGTTTTCAACTTTCTTGTTCATGTAACAGTATATCTTGGAGACATTTTCACATCAGCATATGGAGGACTTCCTCAAAACTTTTTTTCACTGCTTCAAAGTGTTCTGTTGTGTTGATTACCATAGCTTATTTATCCAGTCTCCTCTTGATGGGATTTTGAGTTGTTTGTAATATTTTGTTGTTTCAATTCTGCTCAGAATAAGTTTGTTCCTTTATTACTTTGCATGTGTGCAAATATGTGCAAAAGACAAATTCCTGGAAGGCATTACTGAGTCAAAGGATAGTTGCGTTTGTCATATTGATAGACATTCCCGATGTCCCTGCATTTTGTTCTGTAACATTTTGCATTTCCACAAGCAACAGATGAAGCACCTGTTTCCTTAAGCAAAGAAGTGGCATCATGGACTTACAGTGACAAAAGCCCATTCGAAGAGAGTACATGGGAGGCAGAGGAGATTACTTAGGCCTTGCAATTGACCTTGGAAGAGCTTTTGACGGGTGCAGGGGAAGTAGACAGAAGTCAATAAAGCAATATACATTTTCTTAGAATCTGCAGGACTTGCTGATGACTTGGTTGTGGGGAGTGAGGGAAAGGAGGAAACAAGAGTGACTCCTTGGGGTGGGGCAGGAGAGCATGTGGGAACAAGAGTGCAGTAACCAACCTGTTAGGGGTGAGTCCCCTATGGGACCTCTGAGCTTTCCAGCAGTCAGTCTTGCAGAAGAGAGATTGCATCTGGAGCTGTGGACTGGAAATGGGACATAGAGCAACAGGCTGTAGGAGATCACCCAGGAAAGGTGCAGATAAAGAGAGGGGGAGACAAGGAAACACCCCAGGCCCAAGGCTAAAGCCAAACTGACATAGAAAGTGCAGTAGGATAGGGCACTAGCAGGGAGGCAGGTGCAGCTCTGGTGTCATAGAAGGAGTGAGGGAAGAGTTTGGGGAAGGAAGGCATGGTCCCCGCAATCCCAAAGCTGCTCAGGGGCTGAGTTGAGTGAGGACCACATGAAGTGAATCCACTGGATGGGACAGCAGAGAAGCATTTGATCAGAGCTTGCAGGGGAGTTCCAGCAACATAAGAACAACTACTAGCAACATGAAGAGACTATCACCTTCCAAATCACAAAGGAAAGAAGAAGTGCCCAGGAAGGTATCATCATGAAGAAAAACAGAAAACACAAGGAACAGAAAATCGAGAAAACATAAGCAAAACGTATGTCAAGATGCTGATGCACAGGACGGTTAGGAGCAGGGCTCAGGGTTCACACTCTGTTCCTCGGCTGCCTGCAGGCAGTGAGCTGATCCACTCCGTGGATCCCATGGTGCTGTGGTTTGCCTTCAGGGTTAGTGTGAGGACTGAGCCGACAGTACCGCACCAGCACGTCCTACACGAGAGAGCTCCACTGAGAAGGCGTAGTGGAGATAAGTGGATTTAACTCTTGCAAGTTAAAAAGAATGCTGAAACCATAGAGGGGAAGAGGATACACACACACACACACACACACACACACACACGTGTGTATATATAGCTTTCATTATATATGATAACCTAAAATAAGATCACATCCAAGGGATTAAAAAAGCAATCATCTATCAGCCAATAAGGTAAATGAAATGAAGTGTGGAGCAGAACACAGATGGAGAGAGAAAGCAAAGGTCTAATTACACATGTCATAATCCTGGGTTCCCAGGACAGTCTGTTAACACCTCAACCCAGAGATCTAAAAATAAGCCACTCAGCTGGAAAAATCTGAATATATTCTGTAGTTTTTATAATAATATTGCATCATTGTTTCCTGGTTTTGATCATCGCACTGTAGGTGTTCACGAGTATGGGAACCTCAGTGAAGGATACTGAAATTCTCTGTACTATTTTGAAATTTTCCTGTAAGTCCAATTTTACTAAAATAAAACATTTTTTTAAATGAGCACACCCCATGTCTCCCAAAACCTCCACCAACTGCCCCGTCTCATTAAGAGGTGTTATTCTCCTAGCTTTCAAACTGGGGACCTCAGAGGCACCCCCGCCTCCTTCTTTCCCTCCTTCTCCCCCTTTCCTGTCTGTTCTGACCTAGAAACATCCATCACACCTGTCCCCTCTTCTCCTGCACAGCTGGGCTCAGACTCAGCCTGGCATCTTCTCTACAAGGTTCCTGACACTCCTGCAATGACAGCAGCCTATGCCCTCCCTCCCCACACGGTGGCCAGAGTCCTTATTCTAAAAAAGGAACATATCTTTTTGCCACTTCTCTCTTCAACAGCTGCTTGCTTCCCTTGAGGCTCCCCTTGAAGCCCCCAGGCCTGTCAAGTCTCATGTCCAGACACTTCCCAAACAAGCCACAGCCTTCATGGCCACCTGGCCCCTCTGTCCCAGGCCCCAACTGGTTCGTCCCAAGCTTCAGTCAAGGGCTACCTCCTGCCTCCAGCACTTCTCAAGGCTGTCCACTTCCTGGAAGTACGCATTGCCCTCTATTCTGTGTTCTCACAGTGCCAGATGCCTCCTTTATTGGAGTGACGCTGAGAGATCGCCAGCATCCTGATGCCTGTGCCTCCCTTGGCTTTAGATCCCAAGGACACGGCTCAGTTCCCCGTGTATAACAGATTCACAAAGGGGTGTTGTTGCATCAAACGTGTACCAGTGCTTCATTTATGCCTTGCTTAATCATATTACAAAAGCCATGGAGCTTGAGATGAGCCGGAAATAAGCCATTTTCCACCCTACGAAGCGATGCAACAATTCACTACCTCCTATCCCTCCACTGTTCAACAGAAAGTGGCCAACAATATCAAATTGTAATCTACTTAAATGTCTCTTCTTCTGAAAAGGATTCCATTCAATAGAACTTCAGGTTATCCTCAGCTTCCTTAACAAAACTGGAATGAGTTCAGCTCACATTGGCAGGCTGGATGGAATGTGCATATCGGTGCAACCCCAATCACACTGCTCACCAGCCCATGCAGTATTCATCTAGGCAGAGAGCAAGAGGGGAAATGCACCCTCAGCAAAGCTGCAGAGGGGCCTCCGGGGATCTCCATCCTCAAGACCTGCAGGGGAAGTTTGGTGCAGCAGGATTCTGGAGGCTGGAGTCTAAGTGCTGACTCTCTTTGGCTCATTACATCTTTACCTCAGCTAGATTTCTAGTCTCTCTTGCCTCCTGGGTAAAGGCAGGAGTGTAAGGTTGAGGACCCACCTCCAGCCCTTGACAATCCTCTGATCTGAATATCATCCTTTATGATGTGTGACAGTTAATGTTATATGTTAACTTGACCAGGTGAGGAAATGCCCAGACAACTGGTAAACCATCATTGTGGGGCATGTGTGTGAGGGTGTTTGCAGGAGAGATTAGTGTTTGAACTGGTGAAGCCAGTCAAACAGAAGGCCCTCCCCATTGGGGGCGGGCATCATCTAATCCACTGACAGCCTGCATGTGACAAAAAGGTCCTCTGCTTGAGCTGAGCCTCCATCTTCTCCTGTCCTTGGATATCTGCTTTCCTGGTTCTCAGGCCCTTGGACTCACACTGAATTATAGCACTGGCTTCCTTGTTTTCTAGCGTGCAGACAACAGATTGTGGGACTCTTTGGCCTCCATACCCATTCGAGCCAGTTTCTATAATGAATCTCCTCTTGTGTATATCTACCTGTCTTAGTCCATTTGTGTTGCTATAAATACGTGAGGCTGGGCAGTGTAAAAAGAAAAGCAGTTTATTTGTCTCACGGCTCTGCAGGCTGCACAAGAAGCATGGTGTTCGCATCAGCATCTGATAGGAACCTCAAGCTGCTTCTACTCATGGCAGATGGCAAACAGGAGCCGGCGTGTGCAGAGATCACGGGAATGGAGGCAAGAGAGAGGGAAGGGAGATACCAGGTGCTTTGTAGCAGCTGTGTCTCATGGGAAATAACAGAACAAGGACTCATTACCACGGGACAGCACCAAGCCATTCATCAGAGATCAACTCCCATGACCCAAACACCTCCAACAACGCAGAGCACATTT
Source organism: Cheracebus regulus (assembly GCA_963574635.1). Lineage (NCBI taxonomy): Eukaryota > Metazoa > Chordata > Mammalia > Primates > Pitheciidae > Cheracebus > Cheracebus regulus. The sequence continues at coordinate 127,738 of CAUYQU010059651.1, forward strand.
CAACAGGAGGTTTGCAGGGGTCACATATCCAAACTACAGCAATATTCTGTTTGTTCGGTTTCCCTGTGGAATCCTGACTGATACGCTATTAGGATATAATCATAAAAGCAAGGACACACTTGTCTCCAGCTTCCCGTGCTTCCTCTCAGCCCTACTGAAGCATGCACGCAGCACTCCCACCCATGTGTGCACACACATGCGTATGCACACAAAGCCTTTTTTATCAAGCAGTTTTGCAGAGTTCCTTAGCTATTATATTAGGTTAGGCATAAAGTGTCTTAAACTCCTCTTTTTTAGGCACCTTCCCCAAGGAGGAGTTGTTTTCCATGGTGATTCATAGGGCCAGGGTCACAGGACTTCCTGGGATCTGCTCTGGCCAATTCTTACTCTGCATCAGGTCGACAGAGTGACTCACAAAGAGGAGAACAAATATGGGTGTGGAAGGCCTTGGCGTGGCTGCTCCTTAGTCACAGCTTCCGAACTGTTGGAGAGGCTACACGGAAGCTTGTGCCAGTGGGAAGCATGCCTTCCTCCTAGGCTCACACCGACAGCATCATGGCTGTAGCTTGGATGTATCTTAAGAGTAGTATTTTATATAAAAGAGAAGAAGCCATGAGCCTAAGGAAAGAGCATAGAGCAGGCAGAAAAGCAAACTGGAGCTGGGAGTGTTCAGGCCACTGGAGAGGGAGCCTCTGCTCTTGGACAGAGATATTTACGGGGCCTCTGGGAAAGGTTCCCAGGAAACACAACCACAAAGTCTTCTGCTTCATTTTTCTATAACCCTGTGCTCTTCTGAAACCTTCTCATTTCCAGTTGCTGTACTGTCAGAGAACTACTGCTTTCGGCAGACATGTTGATAGTCTGGGAGGAAAGGCTGTGTGTAGGTCCTCCAGTGACCATCACACACTGCCTGGTGCAGTGCAGAGCTCCATCTGGGTGCCTGGCGTCAGGCGGACAGAACTGACAGCCTGTTTGCCTGTCCTGGGCACTGGTGTAGGGGCACCCTCTACCATGAGCACTCTGTGGTGGTGTTTGTGGTTGATTCACACACCTGGATCTGCAATCTCCTAAGTGAAATCTTGCAAATATTGTCTGCTCACTGTAAATAGGCTGCATTTTAAGCCCCTGGCTTCTGAGCCATCCATAAACATGCAGCAGAGACGAAAGGTCTCCAGGAAGAAGGCATATCTGGAAAGCTCCCTTGTTTTCACGGGCTGTTTGCCTGAGATGCTCACAGCATCCAGTTTCATCTCTGACATGCTGATTGGTCACCCTTTAAAGACCTTTCTGAGCAGACAGCTAGAAAAATGCCTGCATTCCATTGCTTGCCTTTTCTCAGCTAATCCTCAACCTATAATTTCCTAATGACTTTTCTAGGCACTGTTCTGGATCACTAAAAGGCATAGCCAGCCAAGATCCTCTGCATGGGATTCTTGTTGGGATTTTGTCAACATGGCTTTTCTAGTTATGAGCCAATGTAAGGGTCTCTCTGGATTTCCAGCATTTCCTTGAGGTGAGCATTCTCTACCCAGGAATGGGCTTTGGTAGAGATCCCAGGGTACAGGCCTAGAGGAAACTTTGGATGTCCGTCCAATGCTGTGGAGCCCAGGGCCTTCCTGTCCACTCCACAAGGCACTGGGCTATCCCTGTTCCCTTCCCCATCATAGCCTGCACAGCACAGTAGAGAAGGGACCTACTCAACCAACACACCACTAGGCTTTCAAATTACTGCCTCTACTGATCTGTACTTTTCACTTCCACTGGTACCTCTCTCCCCTTGACTTTTCCTGTGGCCTTGCTGCTAAGGAAATGCTTCCCAAATACATTCATTAATGTCACACTATGAAATTGCATACGTGGTTTATCATCCTAATTGCCCATACTGCATTATTTCTAAGTTAATGAGGTTATGAGCCTTAGGCAGGCATACTATATTCTAATAATATACTTTGGACATACCATTTAAAAGTCAGTACTATTATTGTTATTTAACTGGGGGAAGGTCCTCTTGTCCCCTCACCTATAGGCAAAAGATGTCCTAGATAAAAAAGACACGTGACCAGATATATGATTCCAAGGTCAACCCTGAACAGAAGGGCCAGCTAGACATCTGAGCTCTACTCTGCTGTCTGCCCCTGGGCATCCCTCTTCCTTTCCCTCCCTCTCCCTGTCAGTAAGGAAACACAGTATTCCTATCTGCTCTCCACCCCTGCTTGACACCTGCCTCATCTTCCACCAGGACAAGTTCAATGGATCCAAACCTACTGCACCCATTGGATCCACCCCAGTAATTTCCCCAGGAGTTACCTCAGCCATCTTTCCCCAGTTGAACACACACTGATGTGAATAAGAACAAAAAGTCAATTCTGTTTGCAAGTGCTTAAACCTTTCCATAATCTAAACTCTACCCAGTTCTTCAGAATATGTCTCCAGTTTACATTGTCCAACCTCTAATCCTCATTCCCCAGATCACCAGGATTATTACAACTGAATTAAAGCTCAGTCTGGTCTCTGGGAAAACACCAGGCTGTTCCCATCCCCATACATTGGCACATGTTTCTACTGCGGCATAGAAGGCAAAATCTTCCTTGTCCATCTGCAGCTCCCTAAACCATTCCAAGATACAAAACAAGCTCATTCCATCTGTGAGTATTCCAGGGGAGCAAGACACTCTTTCTACATCCATGATCCACTGAATGATCATAGCAACGGCATAAAGAAACCAAAACCAGATGACTCGTGAAGTGATTCATGTGTGCCAAGGAAAAAGCAGTAGAAGGAAAGGTTGTAGTTAAGCCCATCAACGCATTACTAAGAAGTTTACTTTTCATTATTAAGTGTACTTAATTTTGCAATACTTAATTTATACATAAAGCAAGTAACATTGAGACCATACAGATCAGAGAGCAGAAAAGCAAATTAATCATCTCTGTACAAAAGCAGACTGAGAATGATCTATGCAGAAACTCATCCCATCCACACAACCTAAGCAAGATCACATGCTGGGGGCCCTTTTCCTCACTGAGGCAGACAGTCCCTACAGAGCACAAAGAAGGGTCCCTGTCCTCAAATGTGCAGAACATTAGCGAAAAACAGAAAGTGAAGGGGCTTTTCGGAACCCTTGCAGACGCAGCACAGATAGCCATGGAAGGATCACAGGTCTCGTGTGCACTCTCAGTGCAGATGACAACAAAGTCCCCTAACTTCACACATGCAGACACTCAGTACCACGCATCAAATGCTGACACAAGGTCCAAACATTTGCAAACTCTAAGAGAAGATTACAACTGAAGACCCTGTCATCACGGGAGCACACTTAGTACAGATCACACACAAAAGGCTCCTATCCTCTCAGGTGCACACCCTCAGTACAGGAAAAAAACAAAACAAACACCAAATGCACCTCTCCTCCCAGGTACACACTCTCATTACAGAAAGAAATAAAAACAAAAAAACACTGAAGGCCCCTGTCCTCCCAGGTGCAGACCCTCAGTATAGATCACAAACTGGAGGCCCCACTCATAGGTGCAGACCGTCACTACAAGTCACACAGTGAAAGCTCATGTCCACCCAGGTGCAGACCCTCAATACAGATCATACACTGAAGGCACCTGTCTTCTCACTGCAGCTCCTCAGTTCAGATCACACACTGAAGGCCCCTGTCCTCTCAGTGCAGACCCTCAGTACAGATCACACACTGAAGGCTCCTGCCCTCAGAGGTACAGACTCAGTATAGATCACACACTGAAGGCCCTGTGCTTCCAGGTGCCAACACTCAGTACAAATCACACACTGAAGGGCCTGTGCTCCCAGGTGCCACACTCAGTACAGACCACACACTGAAGGCCCTGTGCGCCCAGGTGCCAACGCTCAGTACAAATCACACACTGAAGGCCCTGTGCTCCCAGGCGCAGACTCAGTACAGATCACATACTGAAGGCCTCTCAGAGCAGACCCTCACTACAGATCACACACATCCAGGGAGTTCCTGCCCCATGCCTTATCCCCGCAGGACAAGGGGAACTAAAGAGGTAGCAAGACTAGAAGCCTCAGACCATCTATTTATTTGCAGCGAAACAAACACTGAAAACTTACAGCATCCAATAGCCCAAGGTGATTTGCTCTCTATTAATCTGAAAGCAGGTTTTCTTTCTTCCTTCCTTCCTTCCTCCTTTCTTCCTTCCTTCTTCCTTTCTTCCTTCTTCCTTTTTTTTTGGAGACGGAGTTTTGCTCTTGTTGCCCAGGCTGGAGTGCAGTGGTGTGATCTCACCTCACTGCAACCTCTGCCTCCCAGGTTCAAACGATTCTCCTGCCTCAGCCTCCCAAGTAGCTGGGATTACAGGCATGCGCCACCACGCCCGGCTAACTTTGTATTTTTAGTAGAGACGGGGTTTGTTTCTTTCTCCATGTTGGTCAGGCTGGTCTCGAACTCACGACCTCAGGTGATCCACCCGCCTTGGCCCCGCAAAGTGCTGGGATTACAGGCGTGGTGGGGGTTGGGGGTGGCTGAGATTGTACTTTTTTAAATTATTCACATTTTTAAAATTCCTTACTTTTTATGAAATCCACCCCTTTCGGTCTCTGTAGAGGTTGGGGTTATTTGCAACCCCGAGGGATCTGAGGGCGCCCTCAGGCAAGGGTCCCTGGTCCGGCAATGTAAGGGGTGAGGGAGGATCGGGGTGCGGACGGAGGGCAGCTCTGCCCCCTGGTGGCCGCTTGGGGAGACAACCGCGGCCCGATGAGCTCCCAGGGCACTTCCCATCCTGGTGGAGGGCTCAGGGTGGAGGCAGGACTGGCTGGGCCCACAAAGCCCCACGCGCAGTGTCCAGTGAACTCCCCAGCGATGCCTGCCTGAGCCCACCTCCGCAAAGGAGGGAAAGCTGTGGCCAGGGGCTGGGGATGAGCTGAAGGACAGGAGTCCCCACTTGCTCAGGGGTGTCCCCAGAGTGGAGCAGGGAGGAGGAACCCCTTTAAGGGCCTCATCCTGCGGGAACCCCCCAAATAAATAGAGTGTGTGGGGTAGGAAGCAGATACCCTGAACAGGCTAAACGAGGGGAGCTGCCAGCAGGAGTGTCCCCAGTAAGGCGCATAGCCTGCAGTGCAGGTGAGGGCAGAGGCCACGGCGGGATCCTCAGCTCCGCCCAAGCAGGGGGTGAGGACAGCCACACAGTGTCCTCCTCAACAACGGGGCAGTGCCAGGTGCATGGGTGGGTGTCGGGACTCAACACAGTGGGGCAGCAGACACACACGCTGGACACACAGCCCAGGACACACACACAGCCCAAGACACACAGCACAGGACAGAATACACACCCAGGGCTAACAGCAGACCACCAAGCACAGACCCACAGCACAGGACACATAGAATTACTGGGTACACAGCGCAGGGCACACAGCACAGGGCACACAGAGCACACACACAGGGCTAACAGACCACACAGCACAGGACACACAGCACAGGCCCACAGAGTGGGCGCACACCCTAGGCAAACAACTCAAGGTACACGTGCTAGCCACACAGCACCAGGCACACAGGAGTGGGGCCACTTGCCAATCATCCACAGCCACACAAACCATGCTGGGTCACAACACCAGACACAGAAAGACAGGAATACTCTCCAGGCACAGACACTGAAGTTGGGGACAAACTGGACACACAACTCTGGTCCCACAAGGCCAGGCATACCACGACAGACAAGCTGGCACACCCACTGGGAAAACATACTGGCACACACTGGGGACAGCACCAGATGCTGCAGAAACACAACATCGGGCACACACCAGGCACAGATGCTACATACACTCCAGGGACACAGCCTCACATACACAATGCACACATAGCAAGAACCCATGCTTGTAACATGTTCTGAACACACGCACACCAAGCACAATGCTGAGCATCACTGTTGGGCACAAAACCCTGGCACACACCATGCCAGGCACAAGAGCTGGGTGCAGTGCCAGGCACCCACAAGTCCAGGTGCTAGTGCCAGCACACACTGTGGAAACACAACACTATGCACAAAACAGGCACACATGTTCCAGCACACACTGTGGAAACACAACCTCAGGCAGACGGTACCAAACACCTACCACACACATGCTGGCAGGCACTAACTCCAGGAGTACCACACTGAGCCCACAAGGCCACGTCACACACCAGCCATGCACATACCAGCCACACACATTCCAGCCATGCAATTCCAGCCACACCACACCAGGCACGCACACACCAGCCACACACACATCAGTCACATACACATCAGTGACACACATTAGCGACACACATCAGCCACGCACACATCAGTCACACATACATCAGCCATGTACACAGCCACACACACACCAGCCATGCACATACTAGTCATGTAATTCCAGCCATGCACACACCAGCCATACACACCAGCCACACACACACCAGCCATGCACACACCAGCCACACACACATCAGCCACACACACACCAGTCACACATACATCAGCTATCAATTCCAGCCACACCACACCAACCACGCAGTGCAGAAATAGAACTCTGGAACCACAGTGCCAGGAAGACCATGCAGGCGCCCCATGCTGGACACACAATAAGGACACAACAATGAGCACACAATGCCAGACACACACAGCCAGAATCGCCATAGTAGGTGCAGCCTCTGGGACCCCATGCAGGAGACACAGTGCTGGGTGAACATGCAAAGCACAAAATGCCAGGGAGACAACACCGAGCCCATATGTCAGGTCCACACCAGGCCCACCAAGCCGGATGCACACACCTGAGCGCACAGGGCCGGATGCACGACACAGGCACCCAGGCCGGGCAGACACTCTGGGATCTCAATGCTGGGCACACAGGACCAGGGACACAACACCAGGCATGCAACATTGGGCATGCATACTAGGCACAGACAAGCAGGGACACGGCACCAGGTACACATGGCACCAGGTACACACAGTACCTGCACACACAGTTGGCACACAACACAGGGCAGAAGCTCCAGGATGACAATGCAAGGCTCGCAGAGGTGAGCAAACAAACCTAGCATGCAACGCAGAGTAAATGCAGCCAGGTGCCACGGGAGGTACACAGGGCCAGGCACATGGCAAGAACACAGGCGGGACACAGATGCTGGCTACACAACCGACACTGGGCAAACAAAGTCCCACACACACTGCCTGCTGCATAACACCAGGGACGTGACTCAATACTGGACACACAGTGAAAGGCACACAGGCCTGGACACACAAGGCCAGCCACACAACACTGGGCGCACAAAGGAGGCATCCGTGCTAGGCACTCAGCAAGAGCACAGGACACTAGAAGGCAACCCCGGCCTGCACACAGAGTTGGCTTTGACAACAAAGTGTGTGCAGACTCAGCGACACCCACCAGCTAAGGGCTCACCGCGGCCAGCCGTGCTCCAGATGGCCACCGCCCCGCAGCACAGATCCAGGATGAAGGCGACGTGGAGCGGGGCTGTCGTTGGCCACTGGGGCTCAGGGGGTGGCCTGAGCGACTCGAACTCTGTGGGGGCTGCACGGGGGCTGCTTCCATCAGTGCCCTCTTGATGCACATGTGAGTAGCTCTGAGTCTCCTACAATGACAACAAATTCTGCCGTGTGTGGCCCATGTAAACCTGGCTCATACTTCTTGCTAGAGCATCTTTGGCACGGTTTCCTGGGCTGCTGAGTCAAAAGTCAAAGGCAGGTGACTGCAATTGCCAATCATCTCCGCAGGGCTACACCAGAGTGGGTCAGGGGAAGAATCAGAGAGGGGTCTCAGGATTGCATCGTCGTTAGGTGCATGTGCCCCAAAGCAGGAAACAAATCTTCCAAAAACACCTCCCTCCACCTGCTCTTCGCAAACCCGGCCCCTTTCCACCTCTTCCTCTGCAGGAGGATCTTTAAAATTTGCAATTTTAACCTTTAGCCGTTAGGTGGCGCCACAAAGTAAGATATCCACGGGCTTGGTGTGACCCCTTCCTCCCCAGAGAGATTTCTTCTGTTGAAGCTGCAAAGGAAAATCGCTGTTCCCAGATCTGGCAAGTGCAGCAACATCCTCAGCAGCTCTGAATGGTTTTTGCACAATTCTTTGTTTTACCTAATAGAAGGATGGATAACTGTAGACAGAGGCAGATCATGATGGTTTGACCTCAGGCCAAAGCGACCTTGCTCCCTGCCCCCAAGACTTTCCTGCAAGACAGAAAGACTGGTTGGTGAACACTTGTCAGGTGCCTGGGCCAGTGAGTGAAGCTGTTCAATACGTCCCTTGCCAGTGCCCCCAGGAGCAGTCCTTAACAGCCATGCTAGCAGCCTCTCCCCTCCAAGTGCCCAAGCTTGCAGTGGACCCTGAGTCCCTGCAATTCCACCAGAGACCTGATGACTCCCTGGAGGACCCTCTTCAAACGACTGCAGTCATTCATGTGGAGCAAGAGAGCGAGACTCCTGGCAAGCAAAAGTCACACCGGGCCTGGGCTTCAGAAGGTGGCTCACAGACCCTGGCAATCGGCCTAACTTCCAGAGGCCCCTCCCTCCCTGCAGGTCCAGGACACACATCACTTTGCAGGAGAGGTTCCGGTCTGCGAGGCCAGCCCAAGTCTCCCAGAGTGACTGGTCCTCCCACCTTACCCTCTCTCTCAGACCGGAGGAACCATTAGGCCCATGCTCTGTCCCAGCCAGCAACCCCACCTCCCAGGCAAAGGGGCTCAGCATTTCTAGAATTCCTGGAGTGCGAAGGACATTCACCTGAAAAGCTTCACTGGAGGATTGCAGACTTCAGCCTCCGAAGGAATTGCCTGATGACTCTTGGTCTGTCTTTGCCCCCACAGAAAACTGAGCACCAGAATTCAGCCTGCGAGCCTCGGCTTCATCCTCTGTGAAACAAAGGCAATTTCCCAAGCAGAGAGAAAGGTCCTGGCACCAAGCAGGTGCCAAACAAAGACCCATAGCTGTTCACTCCGTCACGCCCTAGCAGGTGGGTCTCCAGCGAGTATGCACCAGAACAGAACGGAGCCGTTCCGGGAATCAACTGGCTCACTCATTCATTCTTTCTGTGAGAGCTTATGTGACTCACTCTGCCTTTCCCATGGACATAGGAAGCCCCAGGCAAAGGCTGAGTGCAGCCCCTTCTTTCTGCTTGGGGACATCTGGAAGGCTGACAAAACACACAGGACTACCTCCTGCTCTGACCAACTGACAACACTGCACTCACAACACTGCACTCTCCCTCCAGGTGGAAAAGTGGATGAAATATGTTAAACCATTATTTTCAGACTTTGAGCCACAGACCATGTCGGAGTATGATTGCTGAGAACAAGCAAAACTTCCAGGCCCCAGTACAGGGAGGGGCTCCATGCAGCACATGGGGGTGGCTGGAACTGAGGAGACAGAAACTGGACGAAGAGCTGGAGAAGACAGAGCTGCATGCTGAGCCCATGCCTCTTGCATGGATCGAGTGAACGAAACCCCCTCCGTGTGGTGAGTGTATGGGGCTGCTACATTCACGAAGGCTACAACTAAGGCCCGAGGAGGCCCTGAACTGTATCCGTCCAGGGCGAGGTCTCATCTTTAACACCTTTAATCAGGGTTGTCTGGATTTGCTGCAGTCCTGATTGGCTTTTGCACTCTCCACCTCCAGCCAGGTCTTCTCTGAAGATGCTTTGTAGAAGAGCACAGGGCTCGGAATGCCTCAGGTGATCTGCTTCTGTAAAGCATTTTCAGTGTGTGCTGTGGTCTGAATGTTTCTCATGAGTGGGATTACTGCCCTTATAAAAGGGGGCCCAGGAAGCTGGCAGTCCCCTCCAGTATGTGAGGACACAGGGAGAAGGTGCCGTCCATGAAACAGTGAGCGGGTCGTCGCGGGACACCAGATCGGCCAGTGCCTTGATCTTGGACTTCTCAGCCTCCAGAACTGTGAGAAATACATTTCTGTTAAGTCTCGCAGTCTATGGTATTTTGGTTACAGAAACGCAAACAGACTAAGATGCTTTGCAAAATAATGTTTATTTTGAGCACCTACTATGTCCCAGATACTGCAACTATTATATAACTTAATTTAAGCTTTTATAACAGCTCTGTTATATACATAGCACCATCTCTGTTCACCTTTTTAAAGAATTGTGCAACACATGAATACAGTTGTTGGAGAAAAATAAAATAGAAGTGTATTGACTACAAAGCTAATGTCTCCTCACCCAGCCTCCACTTCCAGCCCCACTTCTGTGTCTCAGCATACCCAGTTAACAGGGATGTGATTCTGGACAATTCTATCTATTCAATCACTTGTCTGTCTTGTTTCCTCATGCAGGAGGAGTTATTTATCATTCCTGGCAATGTGGCATGGAATTTCCAGTGCAGCTGGAGAGTCCAGCTGCCCCCACCCAAGCCCACCTCTTCCTGGAGTTGGGTAACTTGACCTTGAGGTTCAACATCGCTGGAACTCAGTGTCGTCATCACCTGTCAATCAGGGTCAAAGGAGTGTCTGCCTCCAGGCTGCAGAGTGGCCAGCAGGCGGCGGTGAGGGTGAGGGTGCACATGGTGAGCACTGAAGCTGCAAGGATACCATGAGCAGTGCCCAGCTCCCAGCCTCCTCCGTCTGCTGCAGAAAATGTGTCTGCCCATGCCTAGGATGTCCCTCGACCCCCCACCCTATCGTCGAATGAGGGATGGAAGTTCTCCATGTTGTCTCTCTGTTCCAACGCTGTCTATGTACCATGGGTATCACCTCCTTCCAGAAACCAGGTTGTTGTCCGGGTCTAGGACCCGGCGGGGGAGGTGGAGAGCTCTGGAGGGTAAGCAATAGCAAAGCAGCGTGGTCACCATCCCAGGCTATGGAGCCAGACCACCTGGGCTCTTTCTTACTTGGAGCCAAACAACCAGGTTTAAGTCTCCACCTGTCACTTACGAGCTGAGTAGATTCGGGAGGCTACCTCTTGTCTCCTGCCACACCAAAACCCCCCATTTGTAAAATCCAGACCATGGCAGCTCCCACCTCAATAGGTAATGAAAAAAAGTCATGTTTTTTTCTCTACTGTTTATTTTATTTTATTCTATTTGTTTTCTACTTTCATCTTTAAAGATTTATTCTATATTTGATACAAAGCAAAAAATATACTTAGCATTTATCAAGATATGAAGCGTGATCATCAAATCGGTGTTCACCCATGAACTTACCCCAACCTCATAACCAAGACGCACTAAGTGGGCTCCAGCCTCATAACCAAGACGCACTGAGGGGGCTCCAGCCTCATAACCAAAACGCCCTAAGTGAGCTCCAGCCTCATAACCGAGACGCACCGGGCGAGCTCCCGCCTCATAACCAAGATGTACTAAGCAAACTCCAACTTCATAATGAAGATGCACTAAGCAAGCTGTTAAGCCTAATTGCCCACTGTCTTCTCACTTCAACCAGTGGTAAACACTGTTAGTGTTTTTTGTTCTCCTTTTTTAAAAAATAATTTTACCATGTAGTGTGGGTGACTAGACAATATATTAGTTTTACTCATTTTTTGCTTTACTTAAATATTCCTATCTTGTGAACTATCTGTGGCTTTTCACATTTTCACTTACCTTTATAAGATTTATATATATTGTCACACGTAATTATAGACATTAACGTCTCTATAAAACTCTTGTATGGTTATGTCACACACAATGAAATTTTCTATTGTTCTCTTTATAAACATTTGAATTGTCCACACATAATCCAAGGCTATGCTGCGATACACATTCCTGTGTATGCTTCCTGGAATAAATTTTTTAAGCTTTTAATTTTCTAAAATATTTATTTATTTATCTGAGATGGTATCTCACTCTGTTACCCAGGCTGGAGTGCAGTGGTGCAATCTTGGCTCACTGCAACCTCTGCCTCCCAAGCTTAAGTGATTCTCGTGCCTCAGCCTCCCAAGTAGCTGGGATTACAGGTGTGCACCACCACGCCCCCAGCTAATTTTTTTTTTTTTTTTTTTTGTATTTTTAGTAGAGACAAGGTTTCATCTTGTCTGACCAAGCTGGTCTCAAACTCCTGACCTCAGATGATCTGCTAGCCTTGGCCTCCCAAAGTGCTGGGATTACAGGCATGAGCTGTCACACCCAGCCTTTTAAAACTTTTTAAGAGATATTACCTAGAAGTGGGATTGGAGGCCGTAGAGTGAGAAGCTGTAGAGTGAGAAGCAAGAGAGTGGACGGAAGAATAAGACAGCCTTAGTTTGGATATTGGCTCACTGTCACATATTTAATGTATTCATTTGGGCAAATATTTAACTCTGTCGTTCCTCAATTTTCTTAGCTGTAAAATGGGGCTGATGGTAGAGAGTACTTCAGAATGTCAGGAGCATCACATGTGCCAACATCAGAAAAGCACTTAGGATACTGCCTGCCATAAAATACTGTTCTGCTGTGTTGTCAGATCAATTCAAATATAATTTAAACATTCAAAGTAAATGCCAGTGGTTCTCTGAATTGGCCAAATCAATTCAATTCACATAGTGATAAAAGTTCCATCCGCATATATCGTTATCCATTGTGGTACTGTCACACTGCTTTTAAGGGTTTGAATTATAAATAACACAATAGTACAGAGTATTGAATTTGCAAAAATATTATCAAAATACAGCAAGGTAAAGAAGCTTTTCTCCAAAATGTTCTACGTAGAGTTGATGTATATGCAGAGGTGCCATGTTTGTATACAGTGTTAGTAATTCTTTAGTTTTTTGAGTTTGCACTTGTTCTGTTAGTTTTACATCTAAGTACTTCATTTTATTTTCAGTGAATATAACTGGCATTGTGTTTTCTGTTTCAGTTTCCACATGTCAATTACTAGCATATATAAACATAACTGATTTTTATATGTTGACTTTGTGTCCTGCAAACTCATTTACTAGTGCTAGAAGTTTATTGATTTTTTAAGCATCCTTAGGATTTTCTACATAGGCTACCTTATCATTTCAAAATAGAGACTGTTTCCTGCCAGCCTTCCTGACTTCCTTCATTCCTTCTTGCCTGCCTTCCTTTCTCCCTTCCTTCTCTTCCTTCCTTTCCTTTTTCCTTATTTCTTGCCTTCCTTCCTCCCTCTCTGCCTGTTTGCCTTTCTTCTTTTCTTTCCTCCTGCCTTCCTCCATTTCTTCCTTCCTCCCTCCCTTTCATCCTTCATTCCTTCCTGCCTTCCTTCCTTCCTCTCTCCCTCCATCTCATCCATCTTTCCTTCCTTCTTTCCTTCCTTCCTCCCCACCTTCCTTCCTGCCTGCCTTCCTTTCTTCCTTCTTTCCATCCTGCCTTTCTCCTTTTCTTCCTTCCTTTTCACCTTCATTTTTTTCTTCCTGCCTGCCTTTTATTCCTTCCCTCCTATCTTCCTTCCTTCCTTCTTCCCCTCCTCTGACCCTCCCTTCCTTCCTTCCTTCCTTCCCTTTCTTCCTTTTCTCCTTCTTTCCTTTCTTCCTCCCTTCCTGCCTTACTGCCTTTCCTCTCTTCCTTCCCTCCCTCCCTCCTTCCCTTCTTTTCTTCTTCCCTTCCTGCCTTTCCTCCCTTTCTTCCTTCCTTCCTTCCTCCCTTTCTTCCTTCCCTCCCTCCCTTCCTCCCTACCTCCCTTCCTTCCTTCCCTCCCTCCCTCCTTCCTCCCTCCCTCCCTCCCTTCCTTCCTTCCCTCCCTCCCTCCCTTCCTCCCTTCCCCTCTTCCTTCCTTCTTTTCTTCCCCTCTTCCTTCCTTCTTTCCTTGCAATATGTCTTTGTATTTCCTTCTCCTGGCTCACTGCACTGGCTAGAGCTCTCAGTACTATACTGAAGAGCAATAGTGAGAGTAGACATCCTGGGTTGTCCATCTTAGAGAAAGCTTCATTCTTTCACTACTTAGTGTGATGCTGGCTGCAAGATTGTTGTACATGCTTGTCAAATGGAGTAAGTTCCCTCTTTTTCTAGCTTGCTGACAGCTTTTGTCATGAATGGGTATTACAGTTATCAAATGTTTTTTTTCTGCATCATTTTATATAAACTTGTAATTCTTTTCCTCGTTAGCCTGTTAATATGGCACATTATATTGATTAATTTTAATGACTGAATCAGCCTTGCACGCCTGACACAAACTCCACTGCTTTCTATACATTGATGGACTTGATGGATAATATTTTGTGAGGATATTTGCGTTTATACTCTTAAGAGGTATTGGTCTGTATTTTTCTCTTTTTGTACTGTCAGTATCTGGGTTTGGTATCAGGTAATACTGATCTTGTAAAATGAGTTGGGAAATGCTTCCTCCTCTCCTAATATATGGAAGAGATTTTTTAGAGTTAATATTGATTCAGAATTTTCCCAGTGAAACCGTCTGGTCCTAAAGATGTTTTTTTTTGGGGGGCGGGGTTAAAATAAAATTTTCTCCATAGCAATAGGATTATTCAAATTATCTACTTCTAATGTTTTTGAATTACAGTAATTTGTGTTTTAGGAGAAATTGGTCCATTTTATCTAAATTGTCAAATTTATGCATGTAGGGTTGTTCCCAATAGTCCCTTATTACCCTTAAGCCATCTGTATGATCTGTATTGATATCCCCTGTTTCATTCTTGGTATTGGTAATGTATGCCTTTTTTTCTCTCTTTTAAAAACATTTTTAGTAAAAGCACTTTTGTGATGGCTGCCCTAGGACCTTTGCTGGAAAATCCTAACGTCGGTGCCCCTTCTTTATTGGTGTCCATTGATCACTTATAGTCATTTGTGCTGAGAGTTTCCTAGTTCTTGGATTGTCCATTGATATCTGCTCGTTTGGTTTCATTCATTCTTGATATTGGTAATTTATGTCTTTTTTCTCTCTTTTAAAAAATTTTTAGTAAACGCATTTTTATGATGACTGCCTTAGCATCCTTGCTGGAAAATCCTAACATTGGTGCTACTTCTTTATCGGTGTCCATTGATCTATCGCTTTTACTCACTCCAGTTGAGACTTTTCTAGTTTTTGGTATGATGAGGGATTATCAATGAGACCTGCACATCTGAGGTATTGTGAGACCAAGCCTTATTTAAATCTTTTGTTTTAGCAGGCTTCCTCTGAAGGAAGGAATGGATAGAAAGGGTTTCACTTCATTACTGCCAGGTGGGGGTCAAACTTCAGATTCCCACTTCGGCTCCATTGACCCTCAAGAGGAGGGGCTTCTAGTTACTGCTGGGCAGGGGTGAGAGTTCCATGAAAGGTGGGGAGTCTGACCACAGCTCCCCACTGGCCCCCACTGGCACTGCCAGAGAAGGTTCCTTACTAGCACTGGTCAGCAGTGGAAGTCCTGACCTCCCACTTGGCCTTCTCTGACATCACCCCAGCATGGGGGAGCAGTTGTGACAGTTTGGCAAGGGTGATAGTCTAAGCTCACCAGTTGACCTTTGCTGTTAAGCGGGAGCTGGGGCTGTGGTTACTTCCGTGTAGTTTGGCTGAAGCAGAGTGTGGTTATTGTCTAAAAATGTTCTGTCTTGCTTAGCTGTCCCTTTTCTTGTTCTGTGGCTGTAGAAAGCAGGGTTTGTTGTTTTGTTTTGTTTTTCTGGGGGATAAGGAGGCCTGTGTTTTTCTGCGGCATTTTCAGACTTCTGCAGCACTCAGTGTGAGATATATAAGGCACTAACGCACCATCAAGTCATTCTTCAGGACACAAAGCCCTAATTGATCTGCCCTTCTTTCTCCACCCTTCGGAGTTGTCTTGCTTATTTTGTATATGTTTAGGGGTTTTAGCTGTACTTAGTAGGAGGAATAGGGAAACATATGTCTACTCCATCCCATAAATGTTTCTATGTTGTATTGTCCTTCAGTTCAAGCTATCTTTAAATTTCTTTTAAAATACTTCCTTTTTGAGTCACAGATTATTTAGAAGCACATTTTGTAGTTTCCAAATATTTGGAGATTTTCCTGTTATTTTTCTGTTACTGGTTTGTAGCTTGAGTTCACAATGGCCACAGAACTAACTCTGTGATTTTTATTATTTTATATTTGCTGAGGCTCATTTAATGGCTCAGAATATAATCTAAGTTGGTAAAAGTTCTGTGAGGGCTTGAAAAGAATGCAGATTCTACTGTTGTTGGGCGAGTTGTTCTCTAAATGTTTAGATTCTGTTGGCTAATGGTATGGTTCTATAAATTGTTGATAGAGGAGTGTTGAAGTCTCCCATTAAAACTTTATTACTCCTTTCAATTTTCTATTTGTTTTCTATTCACATATGTTGCAGCTCCTTTGTTAGGTACATATGTATTTAGGATTGCTATGATTTCTAGAGGGATTGATCCTTTTACCATTATGAAATGTTCTTTTCTGTTTCTTCACTCTAAAGTCTGCCCTCTATAACATACACTTCAACTTTCCTTTTATTAATGTTTTTATATAATATAGATTTTCAACCTTTTCTTTCAACCTAACCATATTATTAGATTGAAAGTGACTTTCTTGTAGCTGGCATATAGTTAGCTCATTTTATAATTCACTCTGTCAATTTGTCTTTTAATTGGTATATTTAGACAACTTATATTTAATGTGATTACTTCTGCATTAGGAATTAAATCTGTCATTTTAATTTTTTTGCTTGTTTTCTGTTTGTTTCCTCTGATTTTTTGTTTGTTTTACTGTTTTCTTCTCTCTGCCTCCTGTGGATTCTTTGAACATTTTTTACAATTCTATTTTGATTTTTCTAGTGTTTTGAGTTGATTTCTTTGTATAGACTATTCAGTACTTGCCCTAGGCATTACATTTCAATGTAGATTTTTATACAGGAAATGGGAGAACTTGCAAATACATTTATGTTTCTCATCAGTCATTACAAATGAGCAAGTTGGCATTCAGCTTTTACTTGTGCTTCCCCTTACCTTGATTGGCAAATAATCACTGAGAGACGGCCACGTTCCCCACTTGCTGATGAAAATGTTGCCAAGGTGAGACTCAGGTTTCACATAGTGGTCAGTGTGTTGAGGTAAATACCGCCTTGTAAGTCGCTAACAAGCAGTTTACCCTTCCCTGGCAACTCCCCAGCCTCACTGGCTTCTTTATTTCATGTTTAAATGTGGAATCCCTCCCTGTATCCTCTAGTGGAAGTGCAAAAGCTTAACTGTTATTTTCATGTTTAATACACCAAAATAATAGGAGTCAAATGATTTCAAGGGGAATTGTTACATTCGTTCACATGGAGCTTGAAAGAAACTAGCACAAAGATGCTGTAATGCTACCTCAAGCATCAAATCAGCTCTGATCTGCTATGTCTGAAAGCAGCAAGCATATTTCGTTGAAATTAGACTAACTGCACAGCGCTTCCAGCCTTGTGCTTTGAAATCATGTTAACAATGATGAGAAGAAGAAAAAAACTTGTCAAAACACTGTTTTTCTCAGTGGACAGTAAAAAAAATGCCAATGCTATGGTTTCCTTGTTCAAATAAATTCTGAATAAATTACAAAGGACCCATATTTTGTGGTCTCAGGAAGCATTTTTCAAGGGAGCATTATCTTTGCTGCTTGTACTAGATTTCCTGAAACAAACAAGAGACTGATGTAGCAAGATGGCAGAAGAGTTCTCAGAAAAAGATTAAACTTTAAAGAGTATCATGACTCATCCTGTTGATTTTTAAAAAAAATCAAATAAGTGTTTTTTCTTAATGTGTGAGAAAAGGAGTCAGCATCTGTCACTAGTAAAAAGCGTCCAAAAAAATAGAATGACAGTGATTGGCAGAGCAGCACAGCAAGACTGAAAGCTTAGAAACATCCCAAATATTATGTCTTTTCTATAAATTACGTGACACAAAACATAAATCATGAGGCATTTGAAGAAAAACTAACAGCATAAAATAAAAGCATCAAATGAAGTAAACAGATAATGCAGTAATATTTAAATGCCAAAAATTAGAAGTGCAGAAAGATGTTTGTTGCAAGATTATTAGAGGTTGGAGGAAAAGAATTCCTGAAAACAGCTGAAATGTTTATACGTAGCATAACAGTTAAATAATGAGTAAATTAAGCTGTTCCGGTTCTATGTATTCTGGTTATATACTGATGTATAACAAACGTTCCTAAACCTACCGACTTAATGCAGTCATCACATGTGTTTTGCTCAGAACTTGCTATTTGAGTGGGACATGACAGGACCAGCTTATCCCCGCTCTGTGCTCTGAGCTGGGGCAGCTTTTCTGTGGCTGGGGATTCACCTTGAAAACCTATTTCACTTACATGGCTAAAACCAGATTCACTTACAGTGCTGGCAAATGGATGCTAACTGTTTTCTGGGTGCTTAGCCAGGGCAGTACCTGGGAGCTTTGGCTCTTCTCCACATGGGCTTCTGTGGAACTTTTTGGCCCTCCTCACAGCAGGGTATCTGAGTTTCCAGAGATCAAGGCAGAAGCTTCAGGCAGCACAACTTCTGCCTCATTCTATTGGTTAGGCAGGTCATCAAGCTCATCCCAGATTTAAGGATCAGGGCATTAGACCTATCAATGGAAGGATCCACAAATAATTTGAGGCACTCTTTAATCTGTTACATTATGGAATATTATGCAACTATTGAAAAGATTAAAAAGCAAATGGAAGTATAATACTGTTGATTTAATCCCATTTGTGAAAAAAATAAGGGGAGAAGGCTATCCATGTATATTCATACTTAGTTGTTTGAGAATAGAAAATAGTTTGGATCATTACACACAGGAGTGGGAAGGGAAACAAAGGGGAATTATTAGCTTCTTTATGTACTTTTTAAAAAAATTTATTTCAATTACCTTATATTACTTTTGCACATTAAAAAACCAATATGATTCTTTTTAGAAAACTAAAATAATTATTTTAAATTACCAAATCAAGCAGAACCAGAAATAAAATTTTTAAATATTCCATTAAAATAGCAACCAAAAAGATCTTAATAACAACAATGCTTGTTAAAGCCCTGAGGGTAAACATTTACCTGTGAGGTTTTGAGATTTTGAAATGATTATAAATCTTGAACCAGCTCTGTACTCCTTTGAATCCTGTGAAGAGTTGGCATTTCCTAGGGCATGATGTGTGGTATGGGTAGAGGAGAGGAAGAGAGCTTTTAATATGCAAGTCATACAATTTTTGAACTTTAAAAATAAGAATACAGAACATTTTAAATAAATTTTTTACTGCAGTATAACATGTATAGGAAAGCACACTAATTCTATTTTATCTCAAATAATTTTCACAAACTGAACATATTCATGTAATCAATATCCAGTTATAGAAATAAAACATAACCAACACACCAGAAGCCCTTCTGGTACCCTCATCTAGTGTCAAACCCATCCTAAAAAAGGTGTCCACTGCTATAACATCTATTAACATAGATTACTCCTATCTGTTTTGAACCTTACATAAGCAGAATTATATACATCATACTCTTGTGTCTGACATCTTGTGATAAACATTAAGCTTGGGAGATTCATCCGTGCAGTTGTACAACAAAGTTGTTTATTACTTTTCAGGGATTTAAAGTATTTTATTGTTAATTTAACAAAACATATTTACTTACTCTACCATTGATGAATATTTGGCTTGTTTCCAGTTTGGGGTTATTATGAATAATGCTGCTATCAGCATTTGTATAAACATCTTTTGGTGCATTTGCGTGGGGTATATATACCTACAAATTTAATTACCTTGTCTGGTCTAGTGGATACCACCAAAGAGTAATATTCCCAAATGCATGTATGAGAGTTTCTGTTGCTCCATAATCTCATTAACACTGGATCATTTGGGAATGGTAGCTGCTGGTTTCAGTTTGCATTTCCCTGATGACTATAACACTGATGACCTTTTCATATATTTTGAGGGCACTGGGATGAAGTTTTTTAAAATAAAATATCTATTCAAGACAGTTGTTTATTTTTTAAATAGGATTTTACGGTTTTTTTTCTGATTAATCTGTAAAAGCTCTTTAGAATTTTTAGGTTCTTCTCAGATATGTATTGCAAATATCTTCTCATATGCCATTTTTCTGCTTCATATAGTTTTGTTTTTATGGAATAGAAATTCTTGGTTTTAATAAAGTAAAAATTTTAAATAATTTTCTTTGTGGTGTCTTTTTAAAGAAATATTTGCTCACCATAGGGTCAGGAATATATTTTCCTGTGCTACTTTTAGAAGCCTTAATGTCTCACCTTTCACAATTAGATATAAGTCCACTTGGGATTGATTTTTCTGCACAATGTGAGGTGGGGGTCAAGATTAATTTTTTCCACATGAATACCAAATGAGTCAGCTTTTAATATTCTTTCTCTACTGTTCTGTGCCATGTTGGTGTATAATTGATTATAGATATCTTTCTCTGTTGATTTCTCATCACGATTTCATAAAATAATCAATTGGCCATCAGCTGGACTTGAACTGAGACATTGACTTTTTGGATTTCAAACCTGCTGGCTTTCAGATTAGAACTTACATCATTGGCTCATCTTTGATCCTCAGGCCTTCAGACTCAAATTGGAGCTACATTATTGGCTCTCCTGGGTTACCACCTTGTCAATTGCAGATCCGGGGACTTCTCAGCCTCCATAATCATGTGAGTCAATTCCTTACCACACATAGGCAGGTAATAGAGAGATAGATAGATATTGAGATATATGTGTACTACAGATA
The DNA here is from genome assembly GCA_963574635.1 of Cheracebus regulus. Classification (NCBI taxonomy): domain Eukaryota; kingdom Metazoa; phylum Chordata; class Mammalia; order Primates; family Pitheciidae; genus Cheracebus; species Cheracebus regulus. The sequence goes on from CAUYQU010059651.1 coordinate 148,321, forward strand.
TGTTAATACATAGATATAGATATCCCCTATTGGTTCTGTTTCTCTGGAGATCGATAGCTAATAAACTTGAGAAAATCTTTCTTGCCCCCAAGAATTGGTTGGGTGTCATTTCTGAATGAAAGCTGCTCGGAGAGAAGTTTGTGTTCTACACTGTTACCCTAACTGTGGGCAGTAGCAATTCCCTAGACTGCATAGCTCTGGCTGCAGTGGGTTTTTCCCTTGTCACAGTTGGACTTCAGTGCCATTCAGCAGGTGCTTAACAAAGGCTTCCTTTAAAAGGTCACTGGCCAAATGCTATACTCCTTCTTCCATCCCATATTTCTAAAATGATAAAAAAGATTAACAGTATAAAACTATGTGAAAACAGCAATGGTTGCAAGTTCTGCTGGTAATAATGGACTACATAATTCTGATCAATATTTCTCCTGAACATAATTATAAAAGCTGGATAAAATATTTTATAAATATGTGCTCGAGACTTCCACCTCTGGGAAAGTGGAGTCAATGTACTTTTCCCAATTCCTCTGACTAAGTACAACTAAAATCCATGGCTCTGAAAAGTGGAAAGAAACAGACATATTATAAAACTCAAGACCAAAAGAACACATGGTGGTATGGTCCCTGGAATTTCTTTCCATTTCACATATCCAAGGCTTAAAGCTAGAGAAGCTGATAATTCACAGATCATGGGTGAGAAGGGGGAAAAAGAAAAAAAGAAACAATAAGCAAACAACACAACACAACAAAAGGCTTATCTCTTTAGTTGAAGGCCAGAAAAGGTTCAACCTAGAAAGATAGAAAACACTAAGACAGTCATCACTCAACTTCCACCATATACCACAGAACAAACTGTGGCATCACCCACATCCACACTAGTGTGGGGTGGCAGGGAGCCTAGAGATCTGCTCTCACCAAGCTGTAATGAGGTGCCCCGATCCATCTCCCCAACATCAGGATGGTATCAGAGATAGTCAAGTCAAGAGCTGGAATTTTCATCTCCAGGAGTGGACAGTCCCTCTCCCTTTGTGGTGTCAGTGGAGGCCACGTGGAGGCCCCATCAGAAGTCTGGACTTCCACTCCAGACTTCCACTTCCACTCCATTTGGCAGTGGTGAGGTGCCCTTCATCCTCCCTAAGGTGATGTAAAAGACACTTGCTTGAGAGCCAAAACTTTCACTACCTGCAGGCTTAACAACACATGGAAGCCACAAGGCTTGTTGCTTGCATTCTGCAAAATGGCAGGCCTGAGCCATACCTGAGCCTCTTTGAGCCCCAGCTGGTTCTGAAGCCAAAGCACACTGGATTCAGGGAGCAGTGTTCTGAGGCTGTGCAGGACAGTAGGAGCCTTGGCCCATGAAATACTCTGTTCTTCCTAGGCCTCTGAGCCTATGATGGTAGGGCCTGCCCTAGAGACTTCTTAAATGTCTACCAGGCCTTTTTTCCATTGTCTTGGTTATCAGCACTTGCCTCCTCTTTATTCATGCAAATATCTCTAGTAAGCGTTGTTCTGCAGACTGCTTGAATTCCTCTCCTAAAAAGGCTTTTTCTTCCTCTATCACATGGCCAGGCTGCAGATTTTCTACATTTTTATACTCTGCATCTCTTTTAAATATAAGTTTCAATTTTAAGTCATTTCTTTGCTCCCACATCTGAGTGTAGGTTGTTAGAGGAGCAGCCAGGCCACATTTGAATGCTTTGCTGCTTAGAAATTTCTTCCAGCAGATACCCTAGGTCATCACTCTGAAGTTCCAACTTCCACAGATCCCCAGGATGTGAATAGAATGCAGCTAAGCTCTTCACTAAAGAATAACATGCATGACCTTTGCTCCATGTCCCAATAAGTTCCTCATTCCCATCTGAGACCTTGGCAGCCTGGACTTCCCTATATATAATTCTATTAGCATATTGGTCACAACCATTTAGCCAGTCTCTAAGAAGTTCTAAATTCTCCCACATCTTTCTGTCTTTTTCTGAGTCCTCCAAACTCTTTCATCCTCTGCCTGTTAACCAGTTCTGAAGTTGCTTTCACATTTTCAGATATCTTTATAGCAATACCCTACCCCTCAGTACCAATTTTCTGTTAAGCTGTTTTTGCATCACTACAGAGGAATACCTGAGACTGGGTAATTAATATAGATTGGCTCTGTATCCCTACCCAAATCTTATCTCGAATTGTAGCCTCCATGTGTTGAGGAAGGGACCTAGTGGGAGGTAATTGTATCATGGAGGCACTCTCCCCATGCTGTTCTGGTGATAGTGCATTCTCATGAGATCTGATAGCTTAAAAGTGTTTGACAGTACCCCCACCTCTTTTGCTGCCCTGTAAGACATGCCTTGCTTCCCCTTCATCTTCCACCATGATTGTAAGTTTCCTGGGCCTCCCAGACAAGCAGAATTATGAGTCAATTAAACCTCTTTCCTTTAGAAATTATCCAGTCTCAGGTCATTATTTACAGCAGTGTGAAAACAGACTAATATAGTGATTTATAAGATAAGAAAAAAAGTTTAGTTGGATCACATTTATGCAGGCTATATAGGAAACAAAACACTAGAATCTGCTTCTGGGGAGGGAAGCTTTTACTCATGGCAGAAGGCAAAATGGGAGCAGGCACTTCACATGGCAAAAGCAGGAGTGAGAGAATTGGAGGGAGTGTCACACACTTTTAAACAACCCAATCTCATGTGAACTCAGAGTAAGAGCTCACCTATCACCAAGGGAATGACCCACGTCATTCATGAGGGATCTGTCCCCATGATACAAACACTTCCCACCAGGCTCCACTTCCAACAATGGGGATTACATTTAAACATGGGACTTAGGTGGGGACAAATATCCAAAGTATATTAGATGGCTAAACCAAGTTCTCTAAACAGAAAGAAGTGATAAAGGGGAGGAAACTGGGAACATGAGAAAGGGAGAAGGAATGGTGTAAATAATTTTTTAAATAGGTAAATATATTTTCTTTCTCCTATTGAGTTTTCTAAATTATGTTTGACAGCCAAAGCAAAAATTATCACACTCTCTTTAACAGCTATCTTATGTGGTTTTAAATCTATTATAGAAAATAAGACAACTATATTATACACAATAGAAGATAAAGGGACTAAAAGGAATATGAGGTGTCTGTATTTCACTCCAATCGGCACTGTATTGTGGGATGTTAAGAGTGGAGAAGACTATATATAGATGGGCAAGGAGTATGTGGGAAACCTCTGTGTTTTCCCCTCAATTTTGCTTTGAACCTAAAATTGCTCTAAAGATAAAGTCTAATTTAAAAAAATGCATCTCCCAGATCAGAAGCTGCATTCCACATACTACAAACTACACTGAACACTCTTGTAAAGACAGCACATCCAGCCAGCTGCAATTGGACCTACCACCATGCCTTAAACCAGTAATTGGATCACTTAAGTTTGTCATTTCCTCAATACATCCATAGCATCAGCCAATTTCATCATCCTTGTAATGACAATTTTTCCACATGTCCTACACACCAGAGTTATTGCACAAGCCAGTGCATCTTTATCTAACTGTACCTTGTCCCTACTGACCCAAGATGAACCACGACTATCTGCATGCTTCTGTCACCAGTGATGAGCTCCCAGGACTGCTTCCATACCAACTGTGTTCCTCAGGAGCAGACTCTGAGGTGAAGATTTCTAAGAGTGATTTGTGGTGGAAATGCTACCAGAAGAAACCAAGATGAGGAAGCAGGGCAGAGAATGAGAAGGGGCTGAACAGGGTAAAACTTCAGGCAAAGTCCCGGAATAAGTAGCCTCAGATTGATCTCAGAGTGTGACCTAACTCTAGCCAGGCTTCTTGAATTCTTTACTCAACTAGGCCCTGACATGTGTACATCTAAGTCCATCTTTGCATTGTCCAATGTTAGCAAGAATCCTAAGCTGGTTTAGCCAGAACATGCCACCGTCAATATCTGATCATCCTTGATGTCCAATCAGTTTCTTCCTCTTCCACCATCCCCCAGGTGATGTCTGATCGCCTTGGCCTGGCTTCAGCAAAAATCCTGTGAAGCCACTTTAGCCAAAGAAAAACATCCTTACCCCAATGCTACCTCTTAGTAATTTTCTGCCCTCTGATCTCTACCATGCTCCCTGGCCATAAATTCCCCCCTTTCTTTTTGCATTCAAAGTTGAACCCCATCTCTCTCCCCTACTGCAAACCCCAATTGCAGTCATTCTTATAGTTGCCATGATGCAACCCCCACCTGGATAAAGTATGGGTGTAAATTATACCTCAGAGACATCCCATGAAGACTCAAGTTTCCTGGGCTGTTGGTTGTCAAGGGGGATGTGTTCTAAATATAGAAGCAGAGTAGCCTGGGAAAAGTCATCTGAGGAAGCACCATATGTGCCTGCTATCAGGGGCAAAAGCAAGCTTGGGAGAGGTCCACTGCTGACCAATGGGATTCCAAGAGTCTGGGTGGGGCAGCAACAGGGCTGGCCTCCTCCATGCTGTCTGTCCCACCCACAGGAACATGTGAGCTCTGCAGCTCCTCTGTTCAATACATTCCTTTCTGATCCTATCCCAACTTCCTGAAGGCAAAACACACCTTCTCCTTGTATCCTCCCTAATGCCTAGCAGTATAAATGATCCACACTGTGCTGAAAAGACTAAAGACATCTGTCTGCAAAGCTTGGATCACTTACTTAGCACTTCTGACTGTGAGCAAGAAGGCTTGCTTCAACACTGGTCCTGAGGAAGGGCTCCAAGTGCATTGCACTGGCTGTCCCAGGGCAGAGCAGTGCATGGTGTGGCTGAGAGTGAGTGGACAAATTAAGTTTCAGCAGAGAATTTCTTTAAAAATGTCCCAAAGTGATCTAGTCATCTAATTTTCCCCTGCAAACACAGATACTGTTGTCCCTAAACAGTGTAAGGTAGAATTTCAAATTCATTTTCAAATTCCATGGTTTTTACCTTTTTATTGTTTGTCTCATAATCAGTTAAGTGCTATTGTATGCCAGTAACTGGGATGACTTCTTGATCCCCATAGGGGCTTAAAGAGAAGGTATTTTTACTGTCTGCTAGAGAAAAAAGCTGAGGCCTGCAGCTCAGGGGCTTAGATTGCTCTGAGGGACATAAGCAAAATGGAATGAGACTGCAGCTTCACCCCCATATCCACCCTTCTGCACTTTCGTGTTTCTGCTGTGATTCGCCCTCCCCTAGAGCCTGGCTTCAGGCTTAGTTCTGCTGTACTGGAGACCCAGCTGAACCTTGCCACCAGAGGGATTTCTGTCTTCCTTTAAACATATCTAGGTATCCCTGATATAGTTAATCTGCCTCATCTGCCCCGCTACTGCTACAGGACCAACAGGTTTCTTCATCCACTGTGCAGGTGCATACCAATACACTGAGACAGGAGGGTTTGCAGCAGAGAAAGAGCTTGATAATGATAGGATGGCCGAGTGAGGAGATGGGAGGGACCCTCACATCCATCTCTTCAAGGAGTTCTAGAATGGGATTTTTAAAATAATCATTGTGAAGGGGAAAAGGCTGGAAAATTGGGTCACTGATTGGCCAGGTAAATGGAATAAAATTATTGGGATGTGGAAACTGCATTCTTTGGTAAGTCAGCATCTGATGGGGTCCTTCAGACAAGCTGAGTCAGTAGTTTCATTTGTATGCAGGACCTGAAAGACTATCTCAGATGGAAAACTTAACATTTCACAATGCCCAGGTTGTTATCTACAGAGCAGTTATAGGGACCTATAATCCTGAATCTACATGATTCTGGGGCAACATACAGCAAACAGCTATGAGGAAGCAGGTCAGAGAACAAGCTGACATAGTGATTAATGCTGAGTATGCTGAGTTGTTTTTCTCCCTCCCTTTTTTCTTGATTAATTTTATAACATTTATAAGGACTGTTTCACTAGTCACTACCAATTCAAGGGCAGAGCTTTTGTGCATTTAATTTCCCCATCGCCCAGAATACTGGGTGTGTAGTACATCTGCAGTGTGGATTCACTGTTGAGCTAAACTGCTCATGCTCAGTGCTTGGATGTTAAGAGGCAGGCGTGCTGATCCTCCAATTCAGAATGTTTGTGTGTGATTTGGAGCTGTGTTTTGTTGATTTTATTTTGAGGGCTGAAGATATCTAAAAGCAAGAAGACACCTTTGATATCCAAAGTTGCGTCATTATTAAAAGTAAAAATAAATTAGCATCTCCATGGCTAGAGTGTTTTATATTCATATTTTTGTCTCTTTCATCAAGCCATCTGCTTGCACAATTTTATTTCTATTCTATAGACACCCACAGGCAGCCCGCCACTGGAATCACACTCCCAGCTTGTCCTGCCCTAATCTTCAGGAAAGATAAATGAGAAGCCTGCATGTCTCTTTCATTTAATTCTCATGGCCATCTTTGAGGTACATTTATGATCTAAAGTGAAACCTTCAGGGATGACTTGTGACCTGCCTGTTGTTAAGGAGTTGGCAGCAGACGGGAACATAGCCCCTAACTGCTCAGCTCTGTGGCTTTTCCCAGAGTCCACCCACTCTGCTCTCCTGGCCTCACCAGAACCTCAGCACACACAGATCCTTTGCCCCCTCCTCACACACCCTGCACTTTCTTCCCTCACTGGGTTACTATGACAGAATCTGCAAGCCCTGGAAATTCCTCTCAGAAAGTTGCTATAGAAACTCCCAGTGGGGGTGTCTGGAGGATGTGGTGTGAATCCTCGCAGCTGATGCACGGAGCCGTGTGCAATGAGCATGGCAGCTCCCAATCAAGCCTCCAACATTTCTCACCCAACATGTGCCATCCCAGAGCGCGGAGGAGGAAACAGCTCTACTCTTTTGCTGTTAACTCCAGCCTTAAAAAGAGAGCCTTTCCTCTTCTGACTTCGGGGAAAGTTCAGGGCTTACTGAACCCAACCACCTCAGTTCAGAGCTAGTGAAACTGAGGCCCAGAGTGGCCATCCACTATACAAGGATTGCCAATAGCCAAAGACAATGGGGCACCACTTCCCCATGGAGAGGCCACACACCACACTCCCTCCCTTGGCAAGATGGGGGTCAGGAAGCCTTGTCCCCAGCTAGGATTTGGGTGATAACCTCTTTCCTCCTGCATCTCCTCAAAGACCTCTGGTTCTTGCCCAAAAGCTATCTGGCTCTGTCAGCTCCAAACTCAATGAAATCTGGCAGATCACCAACTTCCTCACGGTTGTTTCCAGAGAAAGTCAGTGGCCCCTGCTGCTCACAACAGCTCGGCTAATGGACAGAGCCTTGGAGGCAGAGGCAAAGGGCCTCAGCTCAAAGTCCAGCTCCACCACATTCTAGCTGTGTGCTCTCAGTTTCCCTTTCTGTAGTAGGGTCCTTTTGATCTCCTAAGGCAGCCTTGAAGATTCAGTGAGGTCTCACACATGCTCCTCAGCTGCATTGTTCAAGAGAATAGAGAACTCACCATGCCAGGAGCACGAGAGAGCAAGGAAACAGGAGGGGTCCTAAGATGCACCTTCCTGGCTAATTCAGACCCCTGCCTGGACGCTGCCTCCTCAGAGGGGCCCCCTGGTGGGCAGGGCCAGGACAGCTGGATGGGACTCAGGGCACTTAGTCCCACACGTTGACAAATGACTGGATTTTCACAGGGTTGCCTATGAAAATTTCTCTCTTCACACAGTTCTTAAAATACATCTTGTTGAAGGGAGGGATTCACAGAGGAGAAGTGACAGATATATCCTGTTCTACATAAGATGACTAATATCCCACAAATGTTCACAAGAAGCATAAGCCTGAGAATGTCAAAGACACAAGGGCCTCGGAGACAGGGGCTTCGTGGCCCATGTAAGGAATGGCAGGCCAAGAGGAAGTGCTGCTTTTCCAGCCAGCTAAAATCCCACTTAACAACACCTTCTGAGTACCTACTGTGTGCAAGACTTCATGCAGGGGATAGGGCAAGTTTAGAGGTAGAAGAAAGAAGCGCTCCTCTGCTCCAAGGGGTTTATAGTATAAGTAGATGGTTATGACAGAGGGAAATATAATACTGGGAAGAATTGCAGAAGGGGTTCCAAAAGACAGATATAAGCTATGAGCTCCTGAAAATCGAAGGATTGCATTTTCTACTGTGTGGGCACGGGGAGAGGAAGATAAGTCTAAAAGAGTTTTATTGGAGTTGTGGGTTTCTAAGATTGACCATAATATATTGGTATTTTTGTATTATCAGTCTATTTATAAGAACTTAAGCTTTTAAAAAAAATGCAAATACAAATAAACTTTTAAGAAAAAGTTCACTTGAACATTATTTAAAAGATTAAATATTAGTATCAAATGAGATATTTTTTAAATAATATATTATGAAATATTATGTTTTCAAAGTGTATTCATTGACATCTAGAAATGTAGCAGACCAGACTAGAGAGGACCCTGGGTATCCTCTATGGTCTAAATGTATCCCCCAAAATGCATGTATTAGAAACTTAATCTCCAAAGCAGTGATGTTGAGAGGTGGGGCCTAATGGGAGGTGTTAAACACCTCCCATCAAGATTAAAACTGCTGTATGAAGGGCTTGCAGGTGTGGATGTGGTCTCTTCTGCCACGGGATAACACAGGGTTCCACCCCTCAGGAGGATGCAGTGTTTAAGGCACTATCTTGGAAGCAGAGACTAGACCTTCACCAGTTGCCAGCACTTTGATCTTAGACTTCCCAGTCGCCAGAACTGTGAGAAAGAAATTTCTGTTCCTTATAAATTATCCAGTCTCGGGTATTCTATTATAGCAGCACTACATGGAATAAGATGCCTCTCATCTCTAACAGAATGTAATGCTCAAAAAAGAAAGAGGAATAGCTGTGAGAAAGCAAAGGCCAGCGAAAACCTGTAAACTGCCTGAACACTCAACGTGTTTCCCATCTCAGACATGGAACCACTAGCCTTTTGGATCAAGATGTTTAAGCACAGACGTGGACTAGTTATTGGCTGATCACTACGTGATGCTGACCCAGCGACAACCCGAGGAATCCAGGCTTAAAAATTGAAAACAAGAATTTTTACTGAGAAAAAACACCTTTGGGTGCAGACTTTGGAAGAAAGGATCCTAAATAATTAGTATGGAAGGGTCAGTAAGGAAATCAACAAAAAATTTACAAAAAGAAACAACAACCCCAGGGGAGGGGAGAGTGGAATCAGAATCTAGAGTTGTTGGAATATGTGATCTAAATTGTTTGGTTTTCAAGAAAAAATTAGGAGACATGCAAAAAGCACAGAAAAGTGTTACCCATATACAGGAGAAAAAGCACTTGATAGAAACTGTCTCTGATGTAGCCCACGCAAAGACAATACATCAACTATTTACAAATATGTTCAAAGAACAAAAGAAATGGTGTTTAAGAATAAAACAAAAGTATTATGATCATGGCCTATCAAAACTATCAATAACTATATAGAAATTATGAAATATCACAAAATAGAAATTATTGAGTTGAAAAGTACAGTCATTGAAGTGAAAATTTCACTGGAGAGATTCAGCAGCAGACTTTAGCTGGCAGAAGAGATGAGCAAACTTGTGGACAGACCAATATAGTTCATCCAGTCTGAAGAACAGAGAGAATTTTTTTTTTAATTGAATACAGCTCCTAGAGAAGGAAACAGAAAAGGGCAGAAAAAACATTTGAAGAAACTAGCTGAAAACATCCCACACATGATTTTTTTAAACTAATTTACACATCCAAGAAGTTCAACAAACTCCAACGAAAATAAATTCAAAGAGATTCACACCTTAACAAATTATAATCAAATCGTTGAAAGAGAAAAATTTGAAAGCAGCAAGAGAAAAATGACTCATCAAGTACAAGGAACCACAAATTAACACTTTATTGTGATGAGAATTCCCATCAGAAACAATGGAAGCTAGAAAGCAAAGCGCTAAAACAAAACAAACAAAAAAGTCAACCAAGTATTAAGTATTCATCGAAACTATCCTTCAAAAAATAAAAAAGATTAAAAAAGACATTAAAGATAAAGACTGAAGAGAAATGACACCAGTGACTTTAATCCGTAGATATAGATGTAGATATAGATATACACACACTGGTAAAGATGATTACATAAGTAAATATAAAATCTGCTTAAGTATATTATTTCTAATATTCTTCTCTTATTTTAAACACTTTGCCTAGAAAATTATAATTGTTAGATTTTAACCTATATTTACAGACCATAATAATAGATAGGTAAATTTCATGTAAACAGCAAAATAGAACAAAGAAGGGGAGAAATAGAGTTCTATTAGAGTCAAATATTTATATTTTACCAGAAAAATTTTACTATTAATCTGAAGTAGTTTGTGATAAATTAAGACATATATTGTAATTCACAAATTGTGATAAGATACATATTGCAATCCACAAATGAACCATAAGAAAATATCCCTTAAAATATAGTTTAAAAAAAATGAAAGAATTAAACGGTACAATAAAAGTGCCTATTTAACACAAGAGACAGTTTAAAAGTAATATATGAGTAAAAAAATATAAAACATATAAAATTAAATTGCAAAACAGAAGATATAAATTAAATCACATCAATAATTATACCAACTATAAATAGACTGAACATTTCAGTAACAGTTTTAGAGAATGGCAAATTTGATAAAAATAGTAAGACTTAAGAGACATCTTTTCATTTAAGAACACAAATAGGTTTAAAGTAATAGAATGGAAATAGATAAACAATGCAAATGGTAACCCTAAGAAAACTGGAGTGGCTATACTAATAGCAAATAAAATGAAATTACAGTATGTCAGCATTTATAGGATACAGCAGTGCTTAGAGAAAATTTTATGGTTTTAAATGACTTTTTTAGAAAAGAAAAAAAGACACTAAGGTTTCATCTTAATTTACTAGTAAAAGAAGCGTCAACTAAATCTTAAACAAGCAGAAGAAAAGAAACAATAAAGATTAGAGAGGAAATCCATTAAATAGACAAAAGAAAAACAGTAGTGAATATAAATAGAATGAGATTTTTTTTTTAATATGGCTAAACCTTTGCATAGACTGGTAATGAAACAGAGAAGACACAAGTTGGCAAAATCACAAGTGAAGAGAAGTCACCTCTTTTCTTTCAGAACCTGCAGAAATGAAAAGAATTATCAAAGAATACAATCATCACCTTTATGCCAATAGATTAGACAACTCAGATGAAAAATTCCTAGCGAAACACAAATTACTAAAACGGACTCAAAAGTAAGCAGAAAATGTGAATAGTTCTGAAACAAGACCTGTCTCCATCTAATCTTCAACAAAGTTGATAAAAATAAGCAGTGGGGAAAGGACTCACTATTCAATAAATGGTGTTGGGATAACTGGCTAGCCATATGCAGAAAAATGAAATTGGATCCCTATATTTTACCATATACAAAAATTAACCCGAGATGGATTAAAGATTTAAATGTAAGACCTCAAACTATAAAAATCCTAGAAGGAAACCTAGGAAATGCCATTTTGGACATAGGCCTTGGCAAATCAGTTTTGGCCAAATTCTCAAAAGCAATTGCAACAAAAATATTGACAAGTGAGACTAAATTAAACTAAAGAACTTCTGCACAGCAAAAGAAACTATCAACAAGTAAGCAAATAACCACAGAATGGGAGAAAATATTCACAAACTATGCATCAGACAAGGATCTAATATCTAGAATCTAAGGAACTTAAACCAACAAGCAAAAAACAACTGCATTAAAAGATGGGCAAAGGATATGAACAGACACTTCTCAAAAGAAGACATACAGGTAGCCAACAAACATGAAAAAATGTTCAACATCACTAACCATCAGAGAAATGTTAGCAAAGCTGCAGAGAAAAGGAAACATTCATACACTCTTGGTAGGAATCTCAATTAGTTCAGCAACTGTGGAAAGCAGTTTGGAGATTTCTCAAAGAACTTAGAACTACCATACCACGGCTGGGTATATAACCAAAGGAAAATAAATCATTCTACCAAAAAGACACATGTGCCAGTATGTTCATTACAGCACTATTCACAACAGCAAAGACATGGAATCAACCTGGATGCCCATCAATGGTAGACTGGATAAAGAAAACATTGCATATATACATCATGGAAAACTACAGAGCCATAAAAAGAATGAAGTCACGTTATTTGCAGCAACATGGATGCAGCTGGAGGCTGTTATGCTGAGCAAATTTGTGCAGGAATGGAAAACCAAAAACTGCATGTTCTCACTTACATGTGGAAGCTAAACATAAGGTACACATGAACATGAAGGTAAGAACAATAGACACTGAGGATACTAAAGCAGGGTGAGAAGAAGGGGACCAAAGTCTGAAAAACTACCTACTAGGCACTAGGCTCATTATTTGTGTGATGGGACTATTTATACTTCAAACTTCAGCATCGACACAATATACCCATGTAACAAAACCTGCACAGGTACCCCTTGAATCTAAAATAAAAATTGAAATTATTTTAGAAATTAAATAAGAAATTAACCTACTATTTAAAAATCCTTCCAAAGGATGAAGGTCATGCCCACATGGCTTGAAAGATAGTTTCAATGAGTATACAAGTCTAAGTTTCTAGTTAACTTCTCCCAGAACTTCTTCTAACTTCTACTGGTTTCATACTGCTTTTCTAGACTTTATTACTTTGTAGATAATCTGGCTCTTCTTTCAGTTAGTTCAAATAGATCTATAGATATAGATATGCATTCTTATTCAATACATAGTTATGAAATTGCATGTAAATATCTTAATTATATTTATGTATCAGTATTATAAATCTATGTTGTATAAGAATTATATTCATAATTATATATTTAAGGTACTTATATTAATATTTAATATATATATATAGTCATCCCTCAGTATATATAGGGGATTGGTTCCAGGGCCCCTGCACATGCCCGAATCTCCACATACTTAATTTCTGCAGTCAGCCCTGCTGTGGAACCCATGTATAAGAAAAGTCTGCTCTCTCTATACAAGGGTTTCACATTCCTCAAATGCTGTATTTCTGTTTGGTTGAAAAACATCCATGTATAAGTGGACCTGTGCCAGTTCAAACCCATGCAGTTCAAGGGTCAACTATATATTGGTGCAGTCTCTTATTTATTCTTAAGTTTTATCTTCCCTTTAAAAAAGATGTATCCATCATTTTAAAGGGATTTACAATGAGTGATTTTCCAGACAATCTAGTTTGCCATATTGCTGAAAATAGAGCTTTCATTTAAGTCTGTAATCCTTCTGGAATTGGTTTTGATTTATGGGGTGGCATTTTATTATTATTATTTCATACTTAAAGCCAATTGTGCTGGAACAATTTTGGGAATAGTCTGTGTTTTCCCAAGGATCTGCCTTCCTGCTTTTCTTGTACAATGCAACAATGTTGAATTTTCCTGAGTCCCATGATCCTGGGAAACAATGACATTAAAGAAATCCTTCCTAATTTTTTTATGTTGCTTTTCCATCCTGAAACTTTACTGAAGTCCTTTGTCAAGTATAGGAGTCTTTTGGAGTCATCTTTAGGGTTTTCTAGGTATAAGATCATGTCATCAACATGACTTCCTCTTTTCCAATTTGGATACCTTTTATTTCTTTTTCTTGTCTCATTGTTTCGGCTATGACTTCCAATACTATGTTAAATTGGAGTGATGAGGGTGGACATTTTTATCTTGTTCCAGTTCTTAGGGGGAATGGGGAATGCTTTCCATTTTTCCCCATTTAGTATGATGTTAGCTGTAGGTCTGTCATAGATGACTCTTACTATTTACAGCCATGTTCCTTTGATGCCTAGTTTGCTGAGGATTTTAATCATGAAGGGATGTTGAATTTTTTTTATGCAGATAAGGTTTTGCTTTGTAACCCAGGCAATAGTGCAGTGGCACAATCATAGCTCACGGCAGCATCAAACGCTTGGATTCAAGCAGTCCTCTTGCCTCAGCCTCCTCAGTAGCTGGGACCACTGATGTGTGTCACCATGGCTGGTTATTTTTATTTTTGGTAGAATAGGGATCTAGCTATGTTGCTCAGGCTAGTATTAGGGGGTTACCTTTTATTGAATGCCTTTTCTGCATCTATTGAGATGATCATATAATTTTTGTTTTTAGTTCTGTTTATGTGAAGAATCACATATATTGATTTTGCAAATGTTGAACCATCCTTGCATCCGTGGAATAAAACCCACTCGATTGTGATGAATTATCTTTTTCATGTGCTGTTGCATTTGGTTTGCTAGCATTTTGTTGAGAATTTTTGCATCTCTGTTCGTCAGGGATATTGGCCTATAGTTTTCTTTTTCACTTTTGCCCTTGCCAGATTTTGGTATCAAGGTGATACAGGTTTAGTAGAGTGAGTTAGGAAGGATTCCTCCTCATCTATTTTTTGGAATAGTTTCAGTAAGATTGGTACCAGCTCTATTTTGTATGTCTGGTAAAGTTTGGCTGTGAATTTATCTGGTACTGAGCTTTTGTTTTTTGAAGGTTTTAAAATTACTTACTCAATTTCATTACTTGTTATTGGTCTGTTCAGGATTTCTATGTTCACAGAAGCACTATTTATAATATGAAAATCATGGAGCCAACCTAAGTGTCTATCAGTGGTTGCCTGAAAAAGAAAATGTGCTATATACACACCAAGGAATGCTATGCAACTGTAAAAATGAATACAGCTGCAACAACATGGATGTAGCTGAAGGTCATTATCCTAAGTAAACTAAATCAGAAACAGAAAATCAAATACCACATATTCTCACTTGTAAGTGGAAGCTAAAAAATGGGTACACACGGACTTAAAGATGGAAATAATAGACACTGGGGACTCCAAAAAGGGGGAGGGTGGGAAAACAAGTGTTGAAAAATTATCTATTGGGTATAATGTTCATTATTTGGGTAATGGGTACACTAGAAGCCCAATCCCTACCAGTATGCAATATACCTATATAGAAAATAATCACATGTACCTCATGAATCTAAAATTTAATTTAATTTAATTTTTAAAAAATCTCTCCAACCATAGGGTTCTGGAAAAGTGCTTACTGCAAAAAACCACCCTTTCTCAAATGATTTTGATGAGACTAATGTCCCCTTGTTTATCTATGAAAAGGTCAGAAGTAGGCCTTTGAAATTCCTACTCTTTGCTTCATAAATGATTTACTGAACTACTTGTCCACAAAGATCAGTCAGAACAAAATGCTTCAAATCAAACTTCTGTTAAGCATCTTTTCTTCCTCCAGGCTCCTGAATGAACTTTGGCTCACTTTCAGCCTGAACCACATACAACCCTGTCCTGAGAAAAGGCTGACTTCTGGCAAAACATCCTCTGATAAAATTTCTTGAAAGACACAAATTACCAAAAAGAATTCAAGAAGTAGAAAATGTGAATAATTCTGGAGCAAGCAAAGAACTTGTTTGATGCAATCTCACTTGTTCATTTTTACTTGAGTTGCCTGTACTTTTGAGGTCATATCCAAAAAAATCATCACCCAGACCAATCTCAAGAAGCTTTTCCCCTAGGTTTTCTTCTAGTAGTTTTAGAGTTTTAGGTCTTACATTTAAGTCTTTACTCAATTTTTAATTGACTTGCACATATGGTATGAGATAAGAATCCAATGATATTCTTTTGTATGTGATTATTTAGTTTTCTCAACATAATTTATCAAAAAGACCATCTTTTCCCATTGTGTGTTCTTTGCATCTTTGTTGGAGATCAATTGATCATAAATGTATGAAGTAATTCCTGGGATGTCTGTTATGCTTCATTGTTCTCTATGTCTGTTTTTATGCCAGTATCATACTGCTTTAATTAGTATAGTTTTGAAAGTATTTTGAAATTGAGTAGTGTGATGCCGCCAGCTTATTTTTCTTTTGCTATATCAGGTCTTTTGTGGTTCCATATGACTTTTAGAATTGTCTATTTCTGTGCAAAATGTCACTGAAATTTTGATAGAACTTGCACTGAATATATACATAGTTTTGGGGATTATGGATATTTTAACAATATTAAGTCTTCTAATACATGAACATAGGATTTCTTTTCACTTGTGTCTTCTTCAATTTCTCTCATCAATGTTTTATAGTTTTCCGTATACAGATCTCTCACCTCTTTGAATAAATTTATCATGAAGTACTTTTTGATACCATTGTAAATGAGATTATTTTATTTCATTTTTGCGTAATCTGTTGTTAGAGTAATACTACTACTTTTTGTATGGTAATTTTGTATCTTGCAAATTTACTGAATTTTTATTAAAGTTTTTCTAATGGAGCCTTTAAGGTTTCCTATAAGCAAGACTATGCCATCTTCAAACACAGACAATTTAACTTCTTCCTTCCTAATTTGAATGCATTTTTTTGTCTTATCCAATTGCTCTAGCTAAAACTTTCAATACTATATTGAATAGAAGTAGCAAAAGTAGACATAATTGTCTTGTTCCCGATCACCATTGCATATGATATTAGCTGTGGGCTTGCCATATAAGGACTTTATTATGTTGAGGTACACATGAAGGGATGTTAAGTTTTGTCAAATGCTTTTTCTATATCTATTGAGATGCACATGCATTTTGTTCTTTATTCTGTTAATGTAATGTATTGCCTTTATTGATTTTCATATGTTAAAACATCCTTGCATCTCTGGGATAAATCCCACTTGGCCATGGCGTTTGATTTTTCTGAATTTAATTTGCTAATGTTTTGTTGAAAATATTTGCACTATGTCCATCAGGGATATTGGTCTAATTTTATTTTCTTTTGGTGGCCTTGTGTGGCTTTGCTATTGGGGAAATGCTGAACTTGCAAAATAAGTTTGACAGTATTCTCTTCAGTTTTTTGGAAGAGTTTGAAGATTGGCATTAATTTTTTATATGTTTAGAGTATTCACCAATGGAGCCATCCAGTCCTATTCTTTCTGGGAAGGATTTTCATTGCAAATTGAATCTCCTTACTCATTATTTGTCTGTTCAGATTTTATATTTCTTCATAATTCAGTCTTGGTAAGGTTGTTTATCCATTTCTTCCAGCCTATTTAATTTGTTGGCATATAATTGTTTATAGTAGTCTCTTATGATCCTTTATATTTCTGTGGTATCGATTCTAATGTTTCCTCTTTATAATTGTATTTGTTCTTTGTTTTGCTAATTAATATAACTAAAGGTTTCTTGGTTCTGTTTTTTTTTAATGTCTTAGATTCATTAATCTTTTCCATTAGTTTTTACTTAATTTCATTTATTTCTGCTCTGAATTTTATTATTATTTTCTTCCACTAGATTTTGGGGTTTATTCTCCTTTTTCTATTTCCTTGAAGTGTAGATTGTTACATATCTTTCTTTTTCATGATGTAGTTGTTTATTATCCCTTTCAGACTGCTTTTGGCACATAAGTTTTGATTTGTTGTGTTTCCATTTTAGTTTGTCTCAAGATCCTTTTTTTTCTAGTTTTTTTTTTTTTTTACCAGAAGTTGTTTAATTTTGTTCAGAAATACGTTATTTTATTTTGATACAAATGTGAATTTTCCAATTTTACTCCTGTTATTTTTAGTTTTATACCATTGTGGTCAGAAAAGATACTTGCTGTAATTACAGCCTTCTTATATTTGTTAAGACTTGTTTTGTGGCCTAACATATCATCTACCCTAGAAAATTTTCTATGTGTGCTTGAAAACAGTGTGTATTCTGCTGCTTTTAAATACAATAAAATATTCTGTGTATGTCAGTCAGGTAAATGTAGTACATAATGTTGTCTTAAGTCTACTGTTTTTTATTTGTTTCCTGTCTTGATGATCATTGATGATAACTGTTGAAAGCAGTGGTATTGTGCTCCCTATTATTGTATTGCTATCTATATTTCCCTTTAGTTCTCTTAATATTTGTTTCACATATTTAGGTGTTCCAATGTTGGGTGCAGAGACATTTACAATTACTATATCCTCTTCATGAATTGACCACTTTATCATTATGTAATGACCTTTTTGGTCTTATAGAACAGTTTTTAACTTAGTCTATTTTTTTCTGCTATAAATATAGCCACTCCTGCTCTCTTTTGATTATGCTTTGCGTATAATATCCTTTTCCACTCCTTCATTTTCAACCCATGTATATCCTAAAAGCAAAACCCTGGAGCATAAACCACCACTATCAGGGTGGGAAAACTAAACTGTCATTGATGAGTTGCAAGAGGACAATCTCAGAGTTAAAGTTGCTATGGACAAACTTGAGAGGTAAAAACTCAAGGGAAGTCCAGTCTTGGGGGAAGGGAACTCATATTTTCATAAGTTTTACTTCCAGGGGCTCTGCTAGGTTCTGCAGCTATAGCCACACAACAAACATAGCCTAACCGCCAACCGATATAACCATAAAACCTCACAGGAAGACCTATTTACCTCAGTTCTTTTTACCTACTACATAATGTCTGACTTTCAACAACAAAAAGAAAATTAAATGGCGCATGAAAAGAGAAAGAAAATATAGTTTGAAAAGACAATTCAGAACCAGACTCAGATATGGCAGGGAAGTTGGAATTATCAGACCAGGAATTTAAACAACTATGATTAAAATGTGATGGCTGTAATGGTAAAGCAGCCACTATGCAAGAACAGATGACTGATGTAATCAGAAATATGAAAACTCCAAGAATCAAAAATAAATCTAGGAATTAAAAACACTGTAACAGAGAATTCTGTTGTTTGTCTTTGTCAGGCTTATCAATAGAGTGAACATGGCCAAGAACAGAACCAGTGAATTGGAGGAAATGATAAAAGAAGCTTTCAGAACTAAAATGCAAAGAGAACAACTGAAAAAGATGGAACAAAATATCCAAAAACTGTTAAACAATTACAAAAGGGGCAACACCCATACAGAGAACTAAGAGAATATTTGAAGTAGTAATGACTGAGAATTTTCCGAAACTAAAAATAGACACCAAACCACAGATCCAAAAAGTTCAGAGAACGCTAAGCAAAATAAATACCGAAAAAACTGATATGTAGGCGTATCATTTTCAAATGGCAGAAAACTAAAGATAAAGAGGAAATCTTGAAAAGAAGTCAGAGAACAAAACAACAACAAACACCTGTGGATCAACAAGGGTAAGAATTACATCAGACATCTCAGAAAATATGCAAGTGAAAAGAGACTGAAGTAAAATACTTAAAATGTTTAAAGAAAAAACCCCCCACCAACCTAGAATTCTGTATCTAGTGAACTTACTATATATAAATGAAGGCGAAATAAAGATTTTCTCTGACAAACAAAAAGCGAGGGAATTTGTCACCAGTATACCTGCCTTGTAAGAAATGTTAAAATGTTTTTCAGCAAGAAGAAAAATGATGTAGGTCAGAACTCTGATCACATAAAGAATGGAAGGTCATTAGAAAAAGAATAAATAAAAATTAAATTACTAATTGCAGGTGATGTGTTGAAACACTATTGATTTTTGTATGTTGAGTCTGAATCCAGCTACTGATAACCCAAACTCAGTTGATAATTCTAAATGTGTTGTCTTCAGATTCTTTTGGGTTTTCAAAATAATGTAAAAAAAAATAATAATAAACATGCCTATAAGTAGCATATGTTGTTTATTTCTAATCTACATAACTCTTTATCTTTTCTTATTGCATTTAGTAAGATCTCTAGAATATTGTTGAAAAAAATGAATATGGCAGTTATTCTTTTGTCCTGAATATAAAGAAAATGCTTCTCAAATTTAACCATTAAGTATAATAGTTGCTGTAATTTTTACCATGTAATATTAGTTTCAATACATAATTATGATGAAAATCCCTATTATAATACATATTTAATCATAAATGGTTTTTTATTGCACATTTTCAAGAACTTCAAATAATCACATAATTAGTTGTCATATTTTAGTGCTGTAAGTTCCACTCAAAAATTTTCAGGTTCAACTATTACTGAAGTGTATCCTGTATTCACATATTTGTGATTTTTTCTCCAGCATTACTGTATTTAATTAAAATTAGTATTCTATCTTTCTCAGGTTTGGGCATGAAGGTTATATTAGCCTCATGATTTAAGCTGATTACTTTTCCTTCTCTACGTATTTTATGTAGTAATGAAGTTAAAGTCATTAGTATTTCTTATTTGAAAGTTTTCTAAAGCCCACTTGAAACACCATAAGCCTGGTACAATTTCAAGGAGAATATGAGAGAGGTTTTGAATTGTAATTTCTGTAATGCTAACAGGACTACTCAGATGTCCTCTTTTTTTCTTTTCAGTGGCAAGTGTGGTACTTTACATATACTCTAGAAATTTTATATTTCATTTAATTTTTCAAATGTAATGACAAACTATTTTGTCAAGGTTTTTTTTTTATAATTTTAAAATTACTACTGTATCTGATGATATAGTCCTAATACTATTTACTGGTACTTTCTTTCTTTCACTTGGTTGGTCTTGCCAGATACATAGTTTATATCTGGTCCTTTCTGAGGAAATAGCTTGTGGATGGTTTCTTTGCTTCATCTTTCATTGATACATGTTTGTTTCTGCTTTACCTACTTTGCTCTGCTTTCATTTGAATAATTTCTTTTTATACTATTTTGATTTGTAAACTTAGTTCAATAATGCCCAGTGTTTTTCATTTCTAATGGGTGTTCAAAGTTCAAGTTTTTCCTCTAATTACCATTTTAGCAGCATCACTCAGGTATTGATATGTGGTCACTCTTTACAATTCACTTATAAATATTTCATGATTTTAATTGTGATTTCTACACCTGAATTACTTAGCAGAATATTTTTAATTTCCAAAGGAATATGGCTTTTTGGCTATATTTTGGCATTGATTTTCATCTCTGAATAGTTATTAGAGACTATCATCTTATGTATATGAAATTGATTATTTGGTATTCATTGGGATTGGCTTTGTGGACTAGTACCTTCCAATGTCAGTAAAAAGTGCATATAATACCTAACTGGATACAAAGTCCTATAACATATATTTGTTAATTCAAGCTTGCTAATTATGCTATTCAAATGTCCTTTTTCTTTACTAACTTTTGGTCTGATTGGCTTCTTTAATACTAAAATTTTCTTTATGGTTATGGGTAGGTCAATTTTTGTTGTAATTCTGTACATTTTTACTTTATTTTCAGTTTAAATATTTTAAATGATTTTGAACATCATTCCTATGTTTAAGACTCATTTAATTCTTCTCATCTGTGATCTGACTATTCAAGTCCTTTGCATGTTTTAATATTGGTCTGATTTTTTTTCTTATTGATTTTAAATGAAGAAAACAAATTACTCATCTGCTATATAAAGGCAAATATTTTCCCCAGTGCATCATTTCTTTTGTTTTGTTCATACCCATCACATAAAGTATATAATCAACTCATCAAATTTCACAAAATAAAGAAATCTGCTGGAGTTTTTATTGGGATGGCATTACAATATTGTCTCCAATCTATGAGCATAGTATGTCTTTCCATTTTCCTGCATATACAATGAAGAAAAGAAAAATTATAAGTAAAAGTACAAATGAACCAATGGAAACTAAACATATAATATACAATCAGCTTGTACTTTAAGAAAACTAATAAAATCAGTAAGTCCTTGATAAAACTGATTGCAAAAAAAGAAAGAGTAGGAAAAAAAACAGAACTAAAAAAAAAAGAATTTGCTGTCCCCTAAAAAGGCAAATTAAACAAAATGGACAACTTTCTAGAAAAATACAACCTATCATTCTTGAAACAAGGTAAACATATGAGACACAACAAAAACTTACATGTAGATTTAATTACCTTCTAGTGAAAACAGCGCAGCCCTGGTTTAACCCAGAGTGTTACCAAGTAGTTTTTTTTTTTTTAAATACCAATCATACAGAGCTTTTTAAGAGTTTAAAGAAATGATACTCTACAGATAATTTTATCAGGCCAGCAAAATCTAGATACCAAGATTGGATTAAGAAAAACTATTAAGGGCAATTTTACTTATGCATATAACAAATATTATTTTAAATATTAGAAATATAAGTTCACCTATTTATTTTTAATTTATTTATTTATTATACTTTAAGTTCTGGGGTACATGTGCAGATCGTGCAGGTTTGTTACATAGGTATACACATGCCATGGTGGTGATTTGCTGCATCCATTGCCGTCATCTACTTTAGGTATTCCTCCTAGTGCTATTCCTCCCCAATCCTCCCACCCCCTGCTATTCCTCCCCTAGCTCCCCAACCCCCAGGCCCCAGAGTGTGATGTTCCCCTCCCTGTGTCCATGTGTTCTCATTGTTCCACACTTATGAGTGAGAACATGCAGTGTTTGGTTTTCTGCTATTGTGTCAGTTTGCTGAGAATGATTACATAACATGAACAAATAGGTTTTATCTCAGGATTGCAAAGATGGTCTTACGCTGGAAAACCAATCAATGCATTTTATCACCACTGACTGTTTTAACAGATACAAAGGAAGCATCAGTAAACATATTCAATGAAGAAACGTTGGAAGCTGATTATTGTTCATACTAACAGTCCCAACTAGCACATTATGTCCAGGCAAAAAAGTAATAAAAAGAAATTGGAAAGGAGCAACCGAAACTGCCATCACCTGCAGATAATAGACAGAACTGTGCATATAGAAAATCCAAAATAAGTGAAAAATAAGTTATTAGAATACATTTCTATATAGAAAAATACAAATATTAATTATATTTCTATTTCCAGTCATGATGAGTTAGATAATGGAATTTATACTAGACTTCATGTACACAAATAATATTCAGTTAGAAGATATAATAGAAGACAATACTTTTTTGCTATATAAAAATAAGATAAAACAGTAGGGAGTATCTTTTTTAAAAAACTGCAAAACCTAAATGAAAAAAACTATTCTTTACAAAAACAACCTCCTAACAGACACAAAGAGAATGAACAGATACATAAATGGATATTAGGTTGTTAAATAAGAAAACACTGAATCATAAAGATGTCAACACTAAGTGAGTTTTTAAATTTTAATGTTATATACGAGAGGACTTTTAAAAGTTTGCAGCAAAATGGAATTAAAAGATAAAAATAAAAAGGATAAACTTTATTTCTCAACATAAGCTATATCAAGTTTAAGACACTGTATAAATGGTGATACCAGTCATTTAATCCATCCCTAAAGAATTGAGGGTCCTGAGAATTTAACCATGTCAGTGCAGTCTTTTTTACATTAACTGAAGAAAACTTGGTTCCCTTTAATGATTTGTCAAGACCAGGAAACAAAAAGAAGTCAGAAAAAGCCAAATTCCCCTCAGCACTGTAAGCAGGATGTTTAATGATTTCCCATTGAAACTCACATGATTTATCCTGTTTGAGGAGAGAAATGAGCAGGAGCATTGTTGTGGTAGAGAAGGACTCTCTGGTGAAGTCTCCTGGGCATTTTTCTGCTGTAGCTTTGGTTACCGTTCTGAAAACACTCTTATAATAAGCAGATCTGATTACTATTTGGATCTCCAGAAAGTCAACAAGCAAAAACCTCTTGGAAGCATTGCTTTGACTGCAGCTTTCTATTTTGGGTCATACTAGTAAAGCCATATTCCATCTCCTGCTGCAATTCTTTTAAGAAATGCTTCAAGATCTTGATTCCACTTGTCTGAACTTTCCCTTGAAAGTTCTGCTCTTGTCTGCATCTCATCTGGGCACAAGAGTTTTGGCACCCACCAAGGAGAAAGTTTGCTCAACTTTAATTTTTCACTCAGAATTACATAAGCTGAAACAATTGAGATGCCTATGGTGTTGGCTATTTCTGCTGTTAATTGTCAGTCTTCTTCAGTCAGGACATGAACAAGATGATTTTTTCCCTCACAAATTGATGTGAATTTCTGCCACTGCCGACTTGATCTTCAGCATTATCTTGTTTCTTTTACACACTATGTAATCATTTGTAAACTGCTGATTCTTTAGGGCACTATCCCCATAAACTTTTTGTAAGGCATCAATGATTTCACCATTTTTCATCATAAATTTGATATTTGGTCTTGCTTCAATTTTAGAATTCATTTTGCTCTAATAGGAGATTTTTTTCAAAACAGTCAATGTCTTATTTTTATTAGTGCCTTGTATTAGTCAGGGTTCTCTTTTATATATCTAGAGAGACAGAGCTAATAGGATATAGGTACAAATGAAAGGGAGTTTATTTAAAAGAATTGACTCACCATTACAAGGTAAAGTCCCAAAACAGGTTGTCTGCAAGATGAGGAGCAAGGAAGTCAGGAGTGGCTCAGTCTGAGTCTCAAACCCATAAAGGTAGGGAAGCCGACAGTGCAGCCCTCAGTCTGTAGCCAAAGACCCGAGAGCCCCTTGCAAACCACTGGTATAATTTCAGGAGTCCAAAATCCAAAGAACTTGGAGTCTGATATTCAAAGGCATGAAGAATCCAGCATGGAAGAAAGATGAAGACTGGGAAGACACAGCAAGTCAAGTCCTTCCACATTCTCCTGCCTGCTTTATTTTAGCCACGCTGGCAGCTGACTAGATGGTGTCCACCCAGATTGAGGGTGGTTCTGCCTCTCCCAGTCCACTGACTCAATGTTGATCTCTTCTGTCAACATGTAGAAACACCCAGATACACCCAGAAACAATACCTTACATCCTTCAATCAAATCCAAGTTGACACTCAAGGTTAACCATCACATGCCTCAAGCTATATCCTGTTCAGACATGTTATAACAAGTTAATATGAATTTATTTTGATGCAAAAAGTTGAAATTCATGCATAGTTTTCTTCATAACACACTCCATGAACTTTTTGAAGATTGCGCGCGTGCGTGTGTGTGTTAGAGTTGCACAAGTTGATTTGATTATAAAGGTCACACGTAAAAATACACAAGCAAGAAGAGCTGAGTTTTTCTTGAAAAAGTAGCAACAGAGAAATTAGACTAGTCCGATTTGATATAAAAATATACTATAAATCTTCTATTATTAAAATGGCATGCTATTGGTACATGAATAAACAACAGAACACCATAAAATCCTGAAACGCACCTAAATGCAAAGGAAAACTTAATATATAACACAGATGGTGTGATGGTTAATACTGTCAACTTGACTGGATTGAAGAATACAAAGTTGATCCTGGGTGTGTCTGTGAGGGTGTTGCCCCAAAGAGATTAATATTTAAGTCAGCTGGGGAAGGCAGATCCACCATTAATCTGGTGGGTACAATCTAATCAGCTGCCAGCGAATATAAAGCAGGCAGAAAAATGTGAAGAGGAGAGATGGGCCTAGCCTCCCAGCCTACATCTTTCTCCCATGCTGGGTGCTTTCTGCCCTTGAACATCAGACTTCAAGTTCTTCAGTTTTGGGACTCAGACTGGCCCTCCTTGCTCCTCAGCTTGCAGGGACCTTGTGATCATGTAACTTAATAAAATCCCCTTTAGGTATACATATTCTATTAGTTCTGTCCCTCTAGAGAAGCCTAATACAGATGGTATATTAGTCAGGATTCTGTGGAGACAGAACCAGCAGTATGTGTATATAGGCAATAGCTAGCTAGCTAGATATTAGGGGAATTGGCTCATATGATTATAAAGGCTAAGAAGTCCCATCCCACAATAAGCCATCTGCAAACTGGAGCACCAGGAAAATCAATATGTGCTTCAGTCCAGCCCAAAACCCTCAGAACCCGGGAAGCCAAAGGTGTACCTCTCAGTCCATGGCTAAAGGCCTGAGAACTTGAGGGGCCACTGGTATAAGTCCCAGACTCCAAAGGCAGGAGAGCCTGGAGTCCTGATGTTCAAAGGCAGAAAAAGGATACTCAAGCTCCAGAAGAAAGTAAAGTTTGCTTTTCTTTTTGTTCTATCAAAGCCTGCAGCCAATTGTACAATGCTGACTCACACTGGATGAGAGCAGATCTTCCTTACTCAGTCTACTGATTCAAATGCCAATCTCTTCTGGAAATGCCCTCACAGACACACCCAGAAACAATGCTTCATCAGCTACTTGGTATCCCTTAATCCCATTAACTTGACACCTTAATTAACCATCACAAGTTCACCCCTTGTCAACTTGATGATGGAGTGCTGCTGTGCACACCCAGATATGTGACTTTTGGGGTTCAGTAACACTCAGTTCATGATAAGCTAAGGTGGCATGGTAAATTTATGGCCCATGGTCAATCATTCAGTTTCTACCAAAGCCCAGTAGCAGGTCAAGAGCTGTCTCTCAAAAGAATCATTATAGCAAATGATAGCAGGGCCTTTGTCCAAAATCCTAAAGGCCTATGCTGCAACTTATCTACAGTGGTCTTCCAAAGGCTCCAGAAACCCTCAGCATCTGCCACTGACACCTCAAGTACCAGCGACTTCGCTGGACCATGTGGTTCAAGTGCCAGAGCAGCTTGCACAGCAGCCTGGACCTGTTACAGAGCCTTCTCTTGCTCTGGGCCCCACTCAAAATTAGCACCATTTTTGGTTACTAGGTAGATGGGCAGTGGGTCCAGTGGGTCCTTGAACTCATCAATATTTCCCAGTTCCAGATGCATAATCTGGAATAAACTGACTGCATCCAAATCTAAATAGACCCATTATGTAGCCTCCAAATAATAGATTCTATGTTTGATAGCACAATAAGGTGGCTGTAGTTAATGACAATTTATTATATATTTCAAAATAGCTAGAAGAAAAGATTTGAAATGTTCCCAACACAAATGATAAATGCTTGAGGTGATGGATAGCCCTGTTATCCAGATTTAATCATTCTACATTGTATGCTTGTACCAAAATATCACATGAACTTCATAAATATATACAGCTGTTATATATTCATAAAATTTAAAAACAAAAAACAAGGAGGAGGATGAGAAGGATAATATACCTCCCAATGTGAAACAGATGTTACAGCCAAATTTTGTAATTCGAGACTTAGTAAAAGAGTTATATAAAAGCTATGGGCCGTGTTTATAGGGAAACCACAAGGAATAGGGCAGCACCACAGGGCGGCGATGCCATAATCAACAAGGTGTTAGGGGTCCACGATCTCATGCAGATGGGAGGAGCAAGGGAAGGAGTGGTTATCAAAACAAAGACAGCTGTAATGGATGCAGTCAGCCGGGGCACAGCACAGGGAAGAAAATAGGGGAATAAACTCCATCCTCATTCCCCTTCCTCCCTTTGGTCTCATTCCAGGACTCCCATGAGCTATACCCCAGCAGAATCCAGTGGGCAACAGAACCTTTGATGCAGCCCATGAGGGCGCCGACAGGGCTGAGCACATGGAGAGTTGGTGGGGAAATGCCACATGCACAATTCACCTCACTTGCCTTTTGACTCTGAACTCATGGTAACTCAATATCTGATGAGCATGCGTTCCTTTACAGCTAATGAATTCAGAAGAAATGACAGAATTAGAATATTTGCTTTCTTAAACCCTAATGAAATAATGGATGCAGGCAATGATCATCATTGGCAGCTAAAACTATTATTTGATAGGAAATTTTATAATGGATAGATCATCCTAACATCTAAACCCACAGATTAACATCAAAAAAAGGAGACACAATAGGCACATCCTGATACAATATACTAGCAAGTAAACAAACTACACATAGAGCATTCCTACCCGAAATACTGAGCCTGAGTCTAATCAAGACCATACTTTACTGCCAGATTATAGGAAATACAAAGGACAGAGGAATGTGTTAAACAATCCAGGGCTGCAATCAGCAATATCTAGACTGTGGGATATTCCACAGGGCAAAGAACACAGTTTAATTAATAGATACCTTGCAAGATATAAAAGTAGGGAAGGGGACACCTTCAGATAGATTTGAGACATAACCAAACTATGTCTGAACCTTTTATGAATCCCAATTCCAACAAACCAGCTGAAAAAACTTTGTGATGTGAATTGAGCAGTTTGAATGTTGACTGGATAACTTGGTGATAATAAAGAATTATTGTTGACTTTCAGGTATAAGTAACAGTAGTATTATGGTTATGTTTTTAAAAAAAGAATGTGTTTTAGAGATGAATACTGTAGGATTTGTGTATGATGTCTAATAACTGACTAAAAATAACTCAGTGGGGAGAGTGTGCAGTGGATGAAGAAATGAATGAGAGAAGATGGACCATATGTGGGCAATTTTGAAGCCAGGTTATTAGTACACACAAGTTTGTTATACTAGCCTCTCTACTGTGTATATTTTATTTTTTCCATAACAAAATATATAGGAAAAAATTGCATGCAAAGGATATGAACTGTTTGTTACATAATCTCATGACCCATAATCAGCATTCAGGGACAGAAGGAAAGCGGGAGTCCCTGGGAGTTGGAAACATCTACTCTGGAAGAACTGTGTTCATCACAGTTTCCCAGTCCCTGCAAAGCTGTTCACATCTCAGAGGCCCCTCAAGGGAACAGAGAATCCCCAGTGACAGAATGATACTGACTGGGATTAAGCTTCTCGGTAAAAATCGAGAGGTCATAGTTAGGGGAATAAATATGAAAATACCCATTCAGTCAATGGATTTGGCAATAGGATAGGAAGCAGAGCAGGAAGTATATTACTTCGATTGTGAAGTAAATGTATTATTCATTGGTACAGAAAAGGTATTCGGGAAGGTGATCAAATGCATATGCTTTAAAAAGTCGTGTGCTCAGAAAACTGTAAAGAGTAGATATTTTCTCATTTTGACATGATTTTATAACAGTATAAACAGCTGAAAGGAATAAGCTCATCTAAGAGCGAGAATGCTCAGTTTATTTTTTATTTTTTAAAGTCAACACATTTTTACTCAAGGAATTCCACATTGTAATTTCTTCCACTGCCCATCAAGGTCACTTTAGATCCTCTAAACAGGTGAAGTCAAAATGTATCTTCAAAAACTACCTTCAAGTTAGCCCTTTTAAATGAAACTGATGTTTATTTTAATCCAGTTGTCTTGTCAGCCCATAATTCTTTTATTTTGGCTTCTGTCATCTCCTTTTAATAAGGATATACTGACAAAGACTTCAAAATTCACCAAGAATCTTTGGGATCTGATTTCTTCCTCCAGTTTACTTTAGGGTCCCTTTTAGTATAGGTGGATCTGCCTGGTTCTCAATTTCACACCCTCTCTAAACATGAATGAGTTCAAATCATATTCATTCCTAAGCAATTACACTCAAGAATAGTACAGATGTGTGGAAGATGCTAATTCCTAAAATAAAAAAGTAAATTATCAGGTCTTTCATACATCTAGTAGCTGTCTTTTTCATACTTTTAGCATCTGTCTTATAGTTCTTTCCCACAGATCTAACCATAGTCCTGTGAGTAAAGTAAAATCACAGAGTTACTCTATGAGGTGTTTCCAATGATGTGCAGGATACAGGAAAAATCCTATTAGACCACAACAGAATGTTGAGTTTAAAAAGCAAGTTACCAAATGTCAGTTATGTAAAATTTATGAATACACTAAAAAATGAACTGCATCAATGTTTCTTTCTTTTTTTTTTGGTTTTAGGAATCTCTTACCCTCCTAAAATTATTGAAGATCCAAAGACATTTATTTCATTTGGGTTGTCCTGAGAAAGGTGGAACCACTCAATCTGTTGGTAAGATTTCCCTGAAATTTTGTACCTGTGAGATAGAGGTAAGTATTTTTTCTGAGAGGAGCACTTAGGAGAAGATGGATAGGATTTGTGACAAAATAATGGGGGAGACATTATGACATTTTTTTCAAACATGTTGAAAACCAAACCACTAGCTCCAAACTCCAAGGCCGTGAGTGACAGATGAGGTTGCTCAGAGGTTTTACTGGTTAAGCAGAGTATTGGGAGCTCTGCTTCTTGTTAGGGTGTAAAAGGTTGCAAAAAGCTGTTGCTTGCAATATAATAATGAGGAAAACTGAATTTTGCTCCAATCATCACAAATGACAACAAGCAGAGACCTGAAAATGCAAAGAAATCTAAACGCACAACATTCTAGGGCTCTCCCTGTCCAAGGCAATAAAACCTGCAACTGCTTTGATCTCTGGAGTGTGGTGGGAAGAACGAGTCAGACATAAGCAGGGAGGACTTGGCGCTTGGATGAGATAAGAAGAAACCAAAGAAATCATGGAGGGACCCTGTAGGCCAGTGTGATGAATTCAAACCCAGAAGCACCCCCAAAGTACACTCATCTACGTGCCCCATAAATCGTTTCCTTCAGATATATCATCTCAAATACAGAGTGATGGCTGGACACCTGGGACAGGGTAAGATGGCAGAGAGAAAGGTCTTGTGAGTAGGAAGCTGGGGGAGGCTGCAACACGGAGTTCTTCCAAGGCACAGGAAGCCAGAAAATGAGCGAGAAAGCTTAGGGAGACCTCAGAGTCTTAGGTCCCAATTCCTAATGAAAGGAGACCCCTGACTGCTACCTTTGAAATATATGAAACCTATGGTAAACTGAAATTAATTAGATCTGCAGCCCAGACCAGAACCAGCTCAACTCCAGATTGAGGGGGAAATAGAATTACATTGTTGTAAGTTTCTTTTACTTTTTAATGAAGTTTCACAATACTATTCACAGATAGACTGTGGTAAGTTAAAAATCCATGACCTAGAGAGAAAACAGACAAAAATCACCAAGGACTTTGAAATTGAATAATACACCTTTAAATAGTCTATGGTCAAGAAGGAGATCTAAAGGAAATTTCAAAAAATACACATGGGATTAAATAAAAATAAAAAGACAATAGATCAAAATATGTGGGAAGTAGCTAATGAAGAGCTGAGGGGGATCTTATAACCCTAAATGCTTATGTTAGGAAAGAGGAAAAGACTCAAAACAGTAAGTTCTTCCCCTCAAAAAAACTAGAAAAAAATAGCAAAACAAGCCCAAAGCAAGCAGGAGGAAAGAACTCATAAAGGTGAGAGCAAGTATCAACTAAACTGAAACAAGAAAAATAATAGGAAAAATTAATAAAACCAAAAGCTGCTTCTTCAAAAATATCAATGTCACTCTAGCAAGACTGGCAAAATTAAAACAGAAGCGACATGAATCAACAATATCAGTAATAAAACTAAGGATATCACTACATAGCCTATAGCTATTAAAATGGCACAAAGTGAATATTATAATCAACTTTATGCTCATATATTTGACAATGTAGAAGAAATGGATCAATTGTTCAAAAACCAGATTATCAAAATGCAACCAATGTGAAATAGGTAATCTAAGCAGTTCTAGTAAAGAAAAACATTAGAAAATGGAACTCATAATTTAAAAGCTCCTAAAAAAGATTTGCAGCTCCACATTATTTCCCTGGAGAGTTCTACACAATATTTAAAGAACTGACAGACATTTTACACAATTTCTTCTAGAAAATAGAAGAGAAAGGAACACTTTACAATTTATTTATGAGGCTGACACCAAAACAAGGCAAAAACAGTACCAAAAAAGAAAAACAAGACATTTTTCATAAAATTTGACACAAAAGCCATCATCAAAATATTAGCAAATTAAATACAAAAATGTACAGAAACATTTTTTAAACAGTGATCAATTGTGATTTATTCCAGGAATGTAAGGCTGGTTTGCTATTTGCAATTAATTAACATAACCCATCATGGTAACAGGCTAAAGAAGGGAATGATACAAAAATGAATTTGACAAAATTTAGTACTGACATATGGTAGAAACTCTCTGAATTAGGAATACAGGAGAACTAAGTCATTTTGATAAAGAACACCCACAAAAACCTACAGCTGACCTCATACTTAATGGTGATAATCTGAATGTTTTCTTTCTAAGATCAGGAGCAAGACAAGGATATTGGCTCTCAACATTTGTATTTAACGTAGTATTGGAAGTTTTATCCACTGCAATAATGCAAGAAGAGAAAAGCAAAGACATGCAGAAAAGAAAGGAAAAGATGAAGCTACCTCCAATTGCAGATGATATGATCATCTTCATAGAATATTCCAAGGAATGTACAAAAATAAAGGTCTGGAACTAAAAGTCAGTTCAGCAAAGTAACAGAATACAATATCAACACAAAAATATTAACCATATTTCTATATACTAAAAATGAGCATGCAGAAACCAAAATTTAAAACACAATACCATTTACAATCACTCCAAAGAAAATGAAGTACTTGGGTATAAACTCAACAAAAAGTGTACAGTATCTGAATACTGAACATGACAAAATACTAATGAAAGAAATCAGAGACCTAAATAAGTGGAGAGAGGTACTATGTTCATTTAAAGACTCAATGTAGTATTATTTCTCTCCAAATTGATCTATAGATTTAATGTAATTCCCTCCAAAATCCAAGCAGGTTTTTGTAGATGTTGACAAGTTTATTCTAAAGATTATATGGACAAGCAGGGACAGTATAATAGATTTAAAACAAAATCATCTTGAAAAATAAGAATAAAGTGACAGAAAACACTGTACCCAATACTGAGACTTACTACATAGCTACAGTAATGGAGAAACCATAATAACGGTAAAGAAGCAAACATGTAAATCAATGGAACAAAATAATGAACTCAGAAACAGATCCACACAAATATCCTGAAGTGATTTTTGACATAGAGGCAAAAGCAACTCAATGGAAGAAGTAGATCCTTTGGAGTAATTGGAATCTCAACCAAAACCTCATGCTTTTAAAAATAAATAAATAAATAAACTCAAAATGGATAACAGACTTCAATTTATAACTGTATAACTTTTAGAAAACAAAAAAGCAGGAGGAGATGTTTGGGATCTAAGGCCAGGAAAGACTTCTTAGGCATAAAAAGCACAATCCTTAAAAGGGAAAAAAATAAAAACTGGGCCTCATCAAAATTAAAACTTTTACTCTGCCAAAGACCCTGTAAAAACAATGAAAATGCAAGCTACATACTGTGAGAAAATATTTGCAAAACACATGTTCAAAAAAGGATTACTATCTAGAATATGTAAAGAATTCTCAAAACACAACAGTAAAAAAAGCAAAAATCCAATTAGAAAAACAGGCAAATACATGAATAGATATTTCACTGAAAAGAATACACAGATGGCAAATAAGCATATAAAAATGTTTAGCATCATTGTTTATCAGGGGAATGCAAATTAAAACCACAATGAGATATCACTGTATAGCTATCATAATGGCTAAAACAAAAATGTGACAACATCAGATGCTGGCAAGCATGCAGAAAAACTGAATCAGTTACTCATTGTTGGAAGGACTGTAAACTAGTGCAGTCACTCTAGGAAAACGTTTGGCAGCTTCTTTTACAATAACTACACAATAAGTATACAATCCAGCAATTGCACTCTTGGGCATTTATTCCAGGGAAATAACTTAGGTTCATATACAAATCTGTATACACACGTTTTTAGCAACTTTATTCATACTAACAAGAAAAACAAAACCTTGGAAACAATGTCCTTCAATAGGTCAGTGGTTTTAAAACATGTGATCCATGCACACAACGGAATAATACTCAGCAATAAGAAGGATGAAACTATTGGTACATGTGACAGTATAGATAAATCTCCAGAGAGTTACAGTGAGTGAGGAAAAAAACGAATCCAAAAATGTTACATACTGTATGATTTCATTTATATAACATTATTGAGATTTAAAAAAATTAGAAACAGAGAACAGATTAGTGATTGCCAGGATTAGGAATGGGATCAGTGTGGGAGGGAAGTGAGTATTGTAACAAAAGGGCAAAGTGAGAGATCCATGTGATGGCACTCTTCTGTATCTTGGCTGAAGCGGTGGCTATATAAACCCACACATGTAATAGAATTGCATAGAGCTAAATACACACACTTGAACTCACCTAAATGAGTACTATAAAATTGAAGAAATCAGAATAAGATCAGTGGTTTGTATCAATGTAAATTTCCTGACTGCCATGGTATAGTTTTGCAAGATTATTATATTTGAGAAAACCTACTCTTATACACAGTATCTTTCTCTATTATCTCCTACAAATATACATGAATCTTTCTCAGTATTGAGCTGGACGGGAATGATCTCTAGACAAAATGTTTAATAAAAATACATATTGTAATTGGCAGAATACAGGGCATTTTTAGGGCAGTGAAATCATTCTGTAGGATACTACAATGGTGGGCACATGTCATTTTGTATTTTCCACAACCTATAGAATGTGCAGCACCAAGAGTGAACCCTAGTGTAACTATGACTTGGAGTGATAATGATGCTTCAAGGTAGGGTCATCAGTTATAACAACTACACCACTAAGGTGCAGGAGGATGATAATGAGAGAATTGTGCCTGTGGCGAGGATAGGGGAGGAAAAGTAGAGAGGTATTCTCTGTATTTCCTGCTAAGTTTATTTTGAAGAGCTGCTCTAAAAAATAAGTTCTATTTCTTAAGGCATGTTGTAATTTCAAGAGAAATATTAAAAAATACAGATACAGCTGGCTGGGCGTGGTGGCTCATGCCTGTAATCCCAGCACTTTGGGAGGTCGAGGTGGGCGGATCACGAGGTCAAGAGATCGAGACCATCCTGGACAACATGGTGAAACCCCATCTCTACTAAAAATACAAAAAAAATTAGCCGGGCATAGTGGCACACATCTGTGGTCCCAGCTACTCGGGAGGCTGAGGCGGAAGAATTGCTTGAACCCAGGAGGTGGAGGTTGCAGTGAGCTGAGATTGCATCACAGTAAGGACTGGAAAGGCAACATACTTGCTTCTAGTTTCACCCCCAAGATACAGCAGCTGGAATCTCACACTCACCCTTACAACAACAAAAATGCTGAACAAACTACCAAGGAATGATTTCCTTAACTCATCAGAGAACTGAGACCTCAGGCCAGCCACCAAACTAAAATTTACACACAGGCTACCAGGGCAACAAACAGGACCCCACATTTATTTACCAGGGGCAGACAATGCTAGATACCATAAGAGCCATTAGGGGACTACTGCAGGGATGTATAGTGCTGGGGGCTGCACACATACGGCAGCTGCTACTCTCTGTCAGGTCCACTCCCACACCCCAACAAGGAAGCCCACCAAGTACTCATGGGGATGACTTGGGAGGTTCCTGGCAAAGCTTTCCTCATAATACTGACTAAGGAAAGGGAAGGGCTGCAACTGATAAAACTCTACGTAGAAATATCTCCTCTAGCTTCCCTATGATACAAAACTCAGTCTGCAAGGGAAACAGCAAAAAAAATTGTAGCCTGAGGCTCTAGTAAAAAATCCATCTCAGATGGGAGAGGGGAACAAGAAAATAAATAAAGCTCTACCCTAAAGAGAGGAGCAGAATTATTGTTAGACATTGCATTCCAAGTGTAGGTGAGGCTGTAGCAACTGTGCAAGGCATACTCCCAAGACCCACATTCACGTGCCTTAAACTGAAGCTAGGCCAATCTTATTACCCCAACTGAAATGCAAAGAGTAAAAAATACTAAAAACAATCAAATAAAACAGGTGACTCAAGAGCTGTGCCACAGTATCACTCTCACATACAGATCCCAGAAGGAGCTGAAAAATGGAACAAGAAAGAAGACACATTTGAAGAAATAATAATTGAGCAATTAGAATTTTTCAAAATTAGTGACAGATCCCAAACCAATGACCCATGAAGCTTAGGAAATATCAAGCGGAATAAATACCAAAAAAGAAAAGAAAATTAAAAAAGAGTTGTACCACATTCAAAGAACTGAAAAAGACAAAAATCATGAAGGTTCCACTTCAATTTCGGTTTCCGTCATTTTCAGTTTTAAAAAATATTATTATGTTATGCGCACAAGGAAGGTACCAATTCCAGGGCAACTGAAAGGGTTGGATCTGGGACTTAATAGACCCTCTTCTATTTGGAAAATGTTGCACTCTGCAATCTTTATTTGCCTCACTTTTATAGATACAATTATGTTAACTTTTAGAACTTTTTCCTCCTTGATTTGTTTAAATTAGCAATTTCACACGTTCTCAATCTCTTCCAAAAGCTTTTTGTGTCACTGAATGATCAAAACTAAAGTCAAGTTTTTCATGCTTTTGAGGCACTAGCAAAAGTTTATTAAACCATACTCTCAGTTTTTCTCAAGAGTATGCATTTTTGACAGTAACTTTCTCTGTATTAGCAGTGTTGCTATCTGGAGATGCTGCCACTTCCCAAATCGTTCACTCGTGGTTCCTTTTTGCTTAATAGCTATTTTCTGAAGGTATCTCCCTCTTCTCATATTTTATTATAAGCAACAAGATGAGTCTGGGTTGTGCCTTCAACACTTGGCTTGGAAATCTCTTCAGCTAAATGACAAAGGTTGTTGTATATGTTACACAGTTCATATAACTGCAGTGCACAATTTTACCAAGCTCTCTGCCAATACACAACATGGATCTCCTCTTCAGTTTTCAATAACATTTGTTTACTTTCTTCTAAGTCTTCACAGGCAGTATTCTCAAAGTTCAGTCTGTGAAATCTCTCCAGATTTCTACAGTATGCTCGTGGTGACATGGGCACTCTCTAAGAGAATTTACGGTTTCTCTACCACGTCATTCACTTCCTTCTGAGTTCTCACTACCGGAGCCCTTAAAATATGTATCTTCACTGTCTGTGGAAGGCAATATAGGACTTTTGTATCATGCTTCTCAAAATGGTTTCAGCCTCTGCTCACTGCCCAATTCCAAAGCCATGTTCACATTTTTAGAAATTTATTATAGCAGGACACAATTTCCAGGTACTAAATTCTATATTCTTTATATTTTTTTCTTTTTGGAGGCAGGGTCTCACTCTTTTGCCCAGACTGAAGTGCAGCAGTGCAATCTTGGTTCACAGCAGCCTCTACCTCCCGGGTTCAAGAGATCTCCCACCTCAAGCCTCCTAAGCAGCCAGGACTACAGGCACATGCCACCATGTCCTGCTAATTGTTGTATTTTTTGCCGCAACGAGGTCTCACCATGTTGCTCAGGATACTCTCAAACTCCTGGGCTCAAGCAATCCTCCTGCCTCAGCCTCCAAAAGTGCTGGGAATACAGGTGTGAGTCACTGCATCCAGGCTGTATCCATTTTTTTCTGTTGCCATCTCGACATATTCAGACGTATCACCAGGTTGGAGGGGTTAGAATATGGAGACCGATATTCTGCCTTCCATACTGTCACTCTTATTAGGATCCAAGTCAGAGTTCTGAATATACCATTATAATTAGCCAAAGCCCAATTCGCCACTAAAGTGATGCATCATTTCAATATGGCAGGTAATGCTGGCCAAAAAGGAGCCCGTGGAAACAGAAAGACTAGATCTACTTAACAGGATCTCAAACTAGAACACTAGAGGAAAGAGTGAAGTCCTCTCAAGGATTTTCCAGAGGGTGAATTACACTGTTTACTTGCTTTTTTATTGTTCTGGTTATGCCAGTTTAATGATCCAAGATTGACTGTTATGGATAATTACACTTTATATTACAGACTACAATGTGCTAATTAAAGTATTAATTATTAATATAGTCAAAGCATTATAGAGCCTATGAAATTATATAGTATTCTAAAATTCACAGAGTGTTTATATAGGACAGATATGAGACTAGCATATGTAAGTATGGCTGGAACAGTATTTAAAATACTGAAATACATTCTTTTTAAACATTTTGTTTCATTTCACAGAAGGGGGTCTAAGGCAGGTAGAACAATGAGGTAGTTTCTGCTTTTTTCTCCCTGCGGCTCCCTCCAAAACCCACATGAAGGCACACACATGCACACAATTGCTGCAAACCACTGCATTTACAGGATCTTTTACATCTCAGGTGGGTCTGTTCGTTTCTAATAAACATACTTGCTGTCTATTTTTGGATCTCATCACTCTAATGAAAGGATCACAGAATGCTTCACAGCCAATTACCTGGTGCAAGATAAATACATGTATTTATTCATTCTCCATAATGATGATTAAGAGGGAGTTCATTTCACTGTAGTCTTGCAGGTGTTTAAAATATAAATGAACTGACTGCAATAAGAAGTACCCATAACCTCACCTAAGGAAAATGTCATCCTAGATAACGCTCTTGTCCAATCCTCTTAACATGAAATCACTTTTCTATTTCTTCAAATCTTACTAGCTTACTAGGGTGAAATAAAGCAGATACCAGACAGATAAAACTCAAACAGAACTGGCTGTCTCTTTTGCATCTGAGAAGCCCAAACCCTAAATCTATTCTCTGTCCTGGGTTTTCCCTCTCCCTAATGCTTTGTTTCCCTAATACAGGCTCATTAGGCTGCATTTGATATTTATTTTTCCAGAGCAGTAGTGTATTCCCACAGAAAAGATTCGTCTAAATACATTTACTATTGAGCCTCTCTACTGGAAGAAAAATGTTAAGCAGTGATGTGTGTTTATGGATATACATGTTTGCAATCTTACCTTCATGGAGGCCTGTTGACAGTTCCTGAGGCACTTACTGCCAGAAAGACTTCCTTTCCTAACATCATTATTGCTTATGTGCTCCTGATGGACGTCCTGGGAATGAGCAGCTTGGAGAGCCGTGCGCCGTATGTCACTCCCAGGTGACTGGTCTCCTTGTCCAGGCAATCAGGCATGGGTGAGCAGCATGCTCAGCTGGACCCATCACATTCCACATGGCAGAGCCTTAACATAGCCAGGTACAAAAACGTACATTTTAATGGAAATAGAAACCACACTCAATGCTTAGCCTTGGTTGTTAGTGTTTTGAGGAGACAGGAGTTAAGTCTTTCCCAGTAGGGGCATGACAAGCACTGCCTTTAGGGGTCAGGCAGGCTTCAGCAGGGCTGCTCACCAACTGTGCACCACTCTGGAAACCTTTCCCACATCCAGCCCATAGACTGATTCTGGCCTCTCTGCACCCAGTTTCCACAATGCATTAGAAAACTCTGAGAGGAACGTGATAGAAAAGTAATAAATTGAACCTTGAAAGAAGATTTAACAAAATGTTAACAAGAATGGACAACTTAGAGAAGAATGTAAGTGAATTGATGGAGCTGAAAAACACAGCATTTTCATATAAGCCTCTTTTGGTTTCTAATACCCCGCTGCTCTGGCTTCCCTTCTATTTTCCTGTCTCCAAACTTTTTCTTCCCATTCAATAAGTGAATGGCCATTACCAGGGTTCAGCCTCAACTATTTGTTGTTCTTCCTCTATCTGCTCTTTTCCTGAAGGTTCCATTGATGCTTCAAGGCTCATTTATTACCTATATTCAGATAACTTCCCAGTTTGCTCTTCATCCCTAGCGTATCTTCAAAACTTCAAAACATTTCTAACTATATGTTTCGACATTATTGCATATTAACTTCTAGTTCTAAAATTTTAACA
Source organism: Cheracebus regulus (assembly GCA_963574635.1). Classification (NCBI taxonomy): domain Eukaryota; kingdom Metazoa; phylum Chordata; class Mammalia; order Primates; family Pitheciidae; genus Cheracebus; species Cheracebus regulus. Next base: position 187,518 of record CAUYQU010059651.1, read on the forward strand.
AAGGAAGGGCTTTACATCTTTATATCAGAGATAATACTCAGCTTTCTCTCAGAAACCAGCTTCCACGCTGATTTGCCCATCTTTCTTTCAAACACTCAGGCATAAATCCTTGATTCATCTGAGACATTTCTCCCAACAACTGATTAAACTATTAAATTCTGATTCTTTTTGCCTCCAGTGTCTATTTCACATTCAGTCCTTTTTTTCACTTCCCATTAGTGGCCCCAAGTCCGACCCGCATCACCTCATGTGTCAACTTCTGCATCTCCCTTTCAGTCCATGTCCCTGCATGTAGTCTCCGCCCACTTATTCATTTACTATGCTACATACTGGAATTCAAAAACATGATAAAACATAGTCCCTACTGCCAAAATTGCCATACATAGAAGACAGTATGTATTATAATTTATTCAACACTGAGATAAGTTATCTCCAGTCTACCCAACGTTACTCATTCTTCAAGCTATCCCATCAATGTCACTCAACTTCCTTCTGTGAGGTTTTCTCCTTTGTAAATGCACTAATTATTAAACCTTACAAATTTGTAATTATTAAACCTTACAAATTTCTGGAATTGTTATGAGGTTTAATAATGCCTCTGGAATTGTTATGAGGCTTAATAATGGTTTACTAATGGAATAGAATGGAATGGAATAGAATGGCTTAATAGGATAGAATGAGTATTCTACATAAATTTGTTTTGAAAATCAGTATATAGACATAAGGCAGAATTACTTAGTATTACAACAAATTGTAATAAGATCCTAAGAAAGGATAAGATCCTAAGAAAGGATCCAGAAAGAAGTGATTAATTTACCAACTTAATTTTCTAGGCAGTCACTCTGGCCTCATTTCTCCTCCACTCAAGAACGTCTGGTGGCACTCTCTATTCTTTCAAAAATAATCCCCAAACACTGATAGTTAAAATATTTTACAATTTGGCCTAATTATCCATCTCATAGAAATAATGATTTTCTACAAGAAAGTCTCACGTCCCCACTTAACTCAAACTCCACTTAGCTAAAATTCTGTTTAGTAAAACTGCTTGCTGCTTAAAGTGATCTGTAATTTTCTCCCTACTTTCTTTTTGCTTCCCTACTCAATAGCTTGAAATTTTAATATGTATTTTCTGTCATTCTCTACTCAAATGTTAGCTCCACTGACGTGAGTATTTTGTCTATTTTGTTCACTGCCCTATCTCTTAAAACTAGAACAGAGCCTGGCACCATTGTAGACAATGAATAAACCCCTTACCTTCAAAGCTCAAATTGCCAATTCTGCTACCTATGTTCAAGCTGAAGTTATTGTTCTCCAGCTCTGACTTTCTAATGTGAGTTCTTTGATAATTCATAATTAGTTAACTCATAGTATTGCCTCTTGCTATATATATCTTGCTAAATAAATAACTCAATTGTTATTTAACTTTTTTCCCACTATTATAATGGTCTAGTACAGTGCTATCAGATAGAACTTTCTACAACAATGGAAATAGTGTGTATCTGTAACGTCCAACAGGGTAGCCACTACCTACATGTAGCTATTAAAATCTTGAAATGTGTCTAGTAAAACTAAGGAAGAACTTTTAATTTAATTAGGTTAACTTTAAATTAGTCAAGTGCAGAAAGTGGCTACACTATCAGACAACTCAGGTCTAGCATAACCTTACCTTTCCCCTAGCTCAACCTAACACTGATCACTCCTCTAACATTTGTCACTGCTGACCACTCGTTTTCTGAAAATTCTGCCTTTCTTAGTTTCCAAGCTATTTTCTCTTTCTCCTCCCTCTCTATACTTGGCACCTTTGCATCCTAGAATCTCTTGTTTCCATTCCACATGATTTCCCCATATGATTCCATTGACTTGATTTTTTAAAGGGATCAGTTCACCACTAACTCCCCAAATCAGTTTCCTACCTTACCCTCTCCTGAGCTGCAGCCCCTCAAGGCCATTCCAATGATTCTCTAAGTAAATTCACTCTTCTTATATACAGCATGACATCCTTGGTAAGGGATTTCCTGATCTCCCACTGCAGGCATAACAAACAGATATTCCATCTGTCTTGTCATTGCATCCTTCTATTATCAGGACGGATTGCAGGGGAAAGCCCCCAGAGCTCCATGTGTTCCTAGCAACACTGACCCTGTACTTCCATCTTACTGACTGGTTAGAAGGAAAGACCTTTCACTCAGCCTTTCCCAAAACCCCGAATGCTTACAGTCTAACCACCACTGCCTGACCAATAGGTACACAAGCTTTACACTTAGTTCTTATTTCTGCTTAGAAAACTTCGTTTAGGATTCTGCTCAAAAGCTACTTCATCAGAATACTTCCACAATAGTCCCAAGAACAGCACTCATCCCCTCTTCTGTTACTCTATATCCTTTTTACCCTGCTTTATTTTTCATCACAGCAATCATCCCATAACACAGTTCGTATTTACATATTTTTTCTGTCTTTCTCTACTCAAATGTCAGCTCCACTCGAATGGGAATTTTGTCTATTTTGTTTAACTGCTATATCCCTTAAAACTAGAACAGAGCCTGACACCATTATAGACACTCAACAAATACTGAATGAATAAATATAAGAATGGGAAAAAAAAAGGCTTAGTGATTATAACCTTAATACCTAGCAAAGTCTTTGGCCATCTGATAAACCCAAATTCCAATAGGAATTCCCCATTCTTTTCCTTAAATAGTTCTGTCCTGAATAAAACAACATTGTTACAGATTCACTAACAGTTTTTGGTAACAAAACATAAATTATGTTTCTTCTCGCACTGGTGGTCTCTTGCCATGATTAATCCAACCTCCTTTATCAAGGTTTCACACATAAGAGAAGCTCAAAATTAACCAATATGATTTTCACTTGTAACTCATGGCATGCATCTGGTGAGACTGCTGGTGGACTCTGTAGTTAGGAAACCAGAAGTTTACTACCCACCAAAAGATTTAAAGCCATAACCTTGGGCTTTGACCTCATCAACATTTTTCTCTAAATCTAGCCTAACCAGACACAGTTGCCTGAAAAGGTTATGAAATTGCACAACCGAAATCATATTATCACATCACAATCATGGCAGGTGATATGAGAACTGGTTATATGAGATGGCATATACATAAACATTTCAGTGTTTGATGCTTCATCTTATGACCTGTTTCACTCATTTCAATTGTCAATCTGAGGTAAAAGCTTATCTTACTTGAAATTTTATTTTGGCCAATTCTTTGCATTCTTATATAGAGATACGTAAGCCTACATTCTAGATTAAATCATGACTGAGATCTGAATTAAGACATAAGAGCTGCATAAAAAATACTTCGTTCCTTCTGGATTTCTACTCCATTTCTAACAAATCACTGATTAGTATATTACACTCCATGGCATCAAGCCACAGGCAAGACTGCTAGTAATAACATGGAAACGTCAACCCCCATGACTCATAAATCTATCACACGTTAGAATGCAATTAGCAACTGTTCCTCATGTCTCAGCAACTACATGGTGCCCAAATGTCAAAATATTCAGCCTAGATAGAAATGTCAAAATTATTAATAGTTACAGGAAAATAAAGTTTTGGATTAAATAAAATAGATCATGCACCACATATTTTTCAATGTATACATTACATTAGGTAATGAATATAAAAATTTAAAAAGAATGCTTAAAAGTCTAGGTGTAATATAGATGAGTTTACAACAAAAAATTCGCCCTACTTTTGAGAATTCAAATATTTCCATTTAGATCTTAGTGCTGCCCACTGTCTAGCTAACTGACCTTATGCAAATTACTCTTTCAGAGGCTCACTTTCTTCACCTCTTAAAAACAGAGTAACATCTACCTTACAGTATTATAGAAAGGATTAAACGAGAAACTGCATGGGACACCAAGCCTCTGCATACCTCCACTTGGATACACATCTCAAACTCAACATGTCCAAAACTGACTTCAGCTTCCTGTTCCCTACCCCTGCTCTTCTTCCTGTATTTTCTCCCTTAACGAATGGTACCTCCCATCAAATCACACAATACATAAACCTGAACGTCACTCTAAACTTCTCCTTCACTTTTATTTTCCTCACTTATATTCTCCTTCACTCCTAATATTAATTCCAGGACAAGGTCCTAAAGTTCTACATAGTCTTTCATATTTATCCTTTATTTTCCATGTCCACAGTTACTGCTACTACCTGCCACCTGAATTTCTTACACCTAAGCAATTTATCTTCTATACTGATATCATAGAGAGCCTTCTAAAATGTGTATGTGATTAGATCTCTGAAGCTTAAAAAACCACTTCAATGATTTTGCACTTGGTAGGCTCTCACATCCTACCAAAACTGGAGAGAAAAACATTTAACCCCATCTTCAAGGCTCTTCACAATTTTGTCAAACTTATGTCATGCATTCCTCCAAACACTCATCAATCCTGCACTTCACAAATGTGACAAATTGAAAATTATTTTCACTGCTTCAAACATACCATGTCGTTTGTTACTCTCACAACTCGGTTTGCCTACAATGCCATTCTCACCTTCACCAGGCAAATACCTAAGTTCCTCTCAACACTCAGGTTAAGCATTACCTTGTCTAAAAAAATTTTCCTGATACTGACTTTTCAACTTCTCTAAAATAACTGACTCTTCTGATCCCCTCTGCATCATATATGCTCATCTATAGCAATGCTATCTCTTCCAGTATGAATTAATGCTAAACATATTAATGCCCTAAAACTCATAGAAAGAAAATGTAACTTGATATGCAAAGGCCTGAGTTTAAGTCCTGACTCCATCGTCTACCTGTTGCATAGCTTGGGAAAAGCTATATAATTTCCCTTAATCTCAGTTTCTGCATCTGTAAAAAGAGGATACCACCATCTTAACATCATTTTTAACATTCTACATGTTTAATATATATAAAATTGGTCTTACTATCATCCTGAAATCACACATCCAATCAATCACCAGGTCCTGCTGATTTGCAACTCTAATTCCTTTCACATATTTTCTATGCTGCTACCACTACCATAAAAGTTTTAATTGCCTTTTATCTAGATTTCACAACAGCATGCTAACTTGTTCCCTGAACTATCCACCTCTATTTCTATGGTTTTCAACCTCAGTTGCACATCAAAATCAACTAAGGGACTTTAAAAGGTACTGATATACGTAACTTACCCTCTGAGATTCTAATTCAATTGAATAGGGATGTAGCTATATATCAGTTTTTCAAAACACTCCAGATAACTCTAAAGTTCAGTTGGTTGCCTCTCCAGTACTCCACAATTTTGCAATGGTGATATTCCTAAACCACAACTCTGAACAGGTTGGTTCCCTGCTCCAAAATCTTCAACAATTTGATACTGTGTTAACAACAAACATCCCAAATAGTAAAATAGTATTGAAGGCCCTGTATCATCTGATTCAAAGAGACGCAGCATAGGAAAGTGATTAAAGGTTTGCCCCTGGAGCCAAAATGTATCCCAGCTCTGCTACTTAATAGGTATGTTGTCCTTGCTCTGTATCCTCATAATTCTATTTCATAGGGTTATTTTTAAGATTAAATGAGTTTATGGGCAGGGCACTTTGAATAGCTGCTGGCACATAGTAGAAATTTAATAAACATTAGTCATTATTCATTTCTATTTGCTTTATTTTCTAGTAATTCCCCTAATGCAGCCAACAGTTTTACCAATAAGACCTAAATAAAACCTGCTCTAAACGCAGTGTAGGTATGAATCTAGGAGGGTACACTATGTGTAGAATGTGCTTAATGAAGGTAAGTTAGTTTGCTGAACTCAATAAATGCTTAAATAAAATAAGTTTAAAATATGTAAAATTTTAAAAAATATTTTGATTGAAAGTTCCACCAAATCTCCACTTGTCTGCCTAGTGACAGTAGAACAATGAAGAGATATCTCAACTTAGTAGGTTTTCATTAACTTGTCACTGCTTCAGAAGTCAACTTAAGTTTAATATGGTGAAAACAGCAGCAATGGAGCAAAAGCAAGCTTGGGATGGGGAGATACATTTATATACATGCATTTGTGTGGCTATGTACACACATACATATATACCTAAAATTTAATTTTGTGTGTACATGTATGAAAATAATATTAAGGTTTTTTGGAGGGAGGCAGAGTCTCACTCTGTCGCCCAAGTGTGGAGTGCAGTGACATGATCTTGGCTCACTGCAGCCTCAATCACCAGGGCTCTAATGATCCTCCCACCGCAGCCTCTTGAGTAGCTGGGACCACAGGTGCATGCCACCACAACCAGTTAATTTTTTTTTTTTTTTTGTAGAAACAAGGTCTTACTATGTTGCCCAGGCTGGTCTTGAACTCCCAGGCTTAAGCAGCCCTGCTTCAGCAGCCCTGCTTCAGCCTCCCAAAGTGCTGGGATTACAGATGTGAGGCACTGCACCCAGCCCAAAATTAAATTTTATGTGTATAGGTATGTGTGTACATAGACAGACATATGTATATAAATTCATTGCCCAATCCCCAAGCTTGCTCTTGATCTATTGCTGCTATTTTCACCATATTAAACTTAAGTTGACTTCTGAAACAGTGACTTCTGCAGCAGCCACAGTTAATGAAAACCTACTAAGCTGAGGTATGGATAAAAATCCTTTTATTGTTCTATTGTCACTAGAAAGACAGCTTGAGATTTGGTTGGACTTTTAACTATATTTTATCTTCACATATTGCCAACATGCTAAAATTTGAATTCTTCACATTTCTTTCTGAGGTTTTATGGGACTCCCATAAATTTATTTTTTAATTTTACTCTTAAATATAAGATACTTAACATACACCATTTTATTTAAGAGTTAAATGTGGAGTTGTGGGTGTCTAAGCTTTAATTATATCCTGCTTATGAGAAGCTCTGGCATGTCTTAAAACTTGAAAGAAAGTGCAAATGACAATGCTTATAAAAAATCTTATGTTTAAAAGCTGAGTAGTTACATTATTTATGGATACTGAAAGAAATAAGAAGTCTTTAAAACCAGTTCTTCTCCCCAAGTCTAGCTTAGCAAAACAAATAGCTTTGTCTATTCTTCTGTTAAATAATTTCACTGTCTACACTGAGTACATGACAGTCTGTTTTTTCAGGTGGTCCCTTAATAGTTCTATATTTTATTTTTAAATTGTAGGCATATCACATGTGACAAAGATCTTAATATGAATTAACTGTCCAACAGTTCTGCTGTTCTTTTAAATCTCTAGTCTACTTTCAGCCTCTCTATACACAGAGAATCCAAAGCCAATAAAGAAGGCAATTGCTTTTGCAAGTGATAACTGAATTACTAGCGAAGTAAAACATCTCCACCCCACCCTAGCCCCTGAACACATCCCTGGAGATGGATAAAGTGGAATATCACAGATAAAGGAAATGCCAGGGGAAGGGAACAGGAGGAAGGGTTGGAAGCCAGCCATCTTTCTATGCTCTTTTCTCTCTAATCACTGACCACCCGGTATTTACTATGAGCACAATACATGATTTAATTCCAAATACAGCAATAAACACAATCCTAAGTAAGCATTTTTGTTTTTAAACTGTACAGGTACACACATGCAGTACTGTTGCAGTACACACATACCAAACACAGGCAGAGAGGTCAACTACTACCTTCCACTGCACTTTCTCTGAAATGGGCTATTTACAACTAAGGAGATAGCTTATGGGTAAGAAGTATGCTCAGAATAGAGATGCAGAAAAGTTTCCTAAAAAACACAATATATAAGTGATAGGGGGAAATGAGGATTGGGGAAGCTATGATTTTAATAAAAAAGATTTTCTACCCTAAGATATATATTCTCTAGATTGACCAAAATAGTTAAAAGCTAGTCCCTGGGCTCTTAGCTTTCTATACAGGACAGTATCAGACAAGCCATTTAATATTCCCAGAAGTATATTATTAAGACAATATAAGCTCACAAACAAAAATAATATTCTAAGGAGCCCAAGTGCTGGGAAAGACAACAAACTGAACAATCTTGGTCAAAGAAAAGAAAATCAGTGAATCAAATTCATCAAAAACTTAATAAACATGCTTGAAAAGATAAAGGAGGATATTATAAAACTGAAGCATGAAAAAGCAAATTTTTTTAAAGCTGATAATGCTGGGTATAAAAATATTATAGAGAAATAAAATATAGTAGGTTTGAACAGCAAAATGAATGTGATCCAATAATAAATTAATGAGCTAGAAGAATGATCAAGGAATTCAACAAGAAGGCATCAGGAAGAAAAAAGATGCAAAATATGTAAGATAAGTAAGATGGAAGAATGAAACAGAAATGCCACATTCACAAAATGAGAGATGCAAAAGGAAGACATAAAAGATTTAAATAATAATATTAAATTTTAAATAATTTTGAAAACTTAAACAGAATGAATATTTTTCTAGAAAAGTCTCCCCAAGTCTAATCCCCAGACATACAGTCATAAAACCATAGGCTCAGCTGCGTAAGGAATGGAAGAAAAAGGGAAAAACATTATTTGCAGATGATATGAATCAGACAAAATGTTAAAACTAATGAAAAGTAAGCAGACATTCAACAAATATCTGTTAAATAGCCAAATAAGAAAAGAAAGAAAGAAAGTCAAAAACTACTGAAAGGTAGAGGTCCTGTCTAAATGCAAAGTATAGTTATAAAGTAGCCAGAGTTTAACTTGGTATCACTCCCCTATTCTTAAAGGCCGTCAATTCTTCCTTCTCCCCATCTAAACCCAACCCTCATCTTCTAGGTTCCTTTTGTCCTATCAGGCAGCTGTCAATTGTTCTTTCTCAGAGCGTTAGCTGCTTAAGGATTAGACAAGCAACTCTCAAACTTTTGGGTCTCGAGATTCCTTTATACTCTTAGAAACTGTTGAGGACTCCAAAGAGCTATTTATATGTGGATTATACCTAGTAATCGTTTCTGAATTAAATTTTTAATGGGAAATTTACTAACTACCTCAGCCAGTTGATCACAGTCAACAGCAAATATGAGTTACGCTGACAGAATATACCCTTGGTATGATGTGATGAAAATGGTACTTTATCGCTGTGGTCTTCCTTCTCAAAATCCACTAAATTTAGTCTAATCATGAAAAACACATCAAACAAATTCCAGTTCAGGGCTACTGTGCAAAACAACTGAACAGTACCCCTCAAAACAGTCAAGGTTCATCCAAAACAAAGAAAGTGACACACAGTCATAGCCAAGAGGAACGTAAGGAAACACAGCAACTAAATGTAACGTGGCATCCTGAGTTGGATCCTGGAACAGAAAAAGCACATTATGTCAAAACTAAATTAATTAATTAATAATAAATAATAAATAAATCTGAATCACGTATAGATTTCTGTTGTATCAACACGGGTTCATCAATTGTATCAAATGTACCACACCAAAATAAGATGTTCCTAATAGGGGAAGGTGGGTACAACATATATGGGAACTTTATTATATTATAATTTTTCTGCAAACCTAATACTGTTCTAAAACAAAGTTTATTTTAAAAAATTACCTCTTAGAAAAAATTAAACTAAAAAAAAATTGAAACAAAAGAATTCACAAGCACACCCTCCAGTAGCCAGCAGAGCAATGACATCATATTTCATGTGGTCTCTGGAAAGCTGTACTGTGCACTTATGAGAAAAAGACAAATAATATCAAGTACCATGGTACTATTACAAAAAAATAAATTTTATACCTCACAGATTCTCTGAAAGGGTCTTAGAGAATCTCAGAGTCCTGGGAACCCACTTTAAGAAGATTTCCGGGAATATCAGAAACATAAAACATGTGTGGCTGGGAATTCTGCTGTTATACTTTGTATGCAACTGGTTATTTCCTCTTTCTTTTTCAAAGCTAACACTTTCTCCAACTAGGCTCCCCAAATTTACTACAGAATCCAATCATACACCTGCATGATTTTTACATTACTGAAGCCTCTAACATGAATAACTATCTAATAAGTTAAATTTTTAGAAAATCATATAATGAGATGAAATCTTTAGTACTTACACAATAGGAAATGTTGAGCAATATTTTCCCACTTGGGAAGTTCAAACAATCACAAATATTTAAGTACTGAAAGTAACAAAACTTTCAGAAAAAGTTTACTTTTTACTTCTGAAAGTAACAAAACTTTCAGAAGTTAAATTAATGGAGATGTAAACAAAGTATAGCTATCAAATTATTTTGACATTTTCTAAATGTCTCCCTTTAATAGAAGTTTCAATAAAGCTATAAAGTGGCAAAAGACAAAATACCTAACAAAAGGTTGTTGGACTGTACATTTTAAAATAACTAAAAGGGTATAATTGGATTGTAATACAAAGGATAAAAGCTTAAGGGGATGGATACCCCATCTTCCATGATGTGATTATTATGCATTACATGCCTGTATCAAAACATCTCATATACACCATAAATATATATGCCCACTACATGCACACACAAAACTTTTTTAAAAATTAAAAGAAAAAATAAATTTTTATTGCATTAAAAAAATGTATGTTGATTGATCTGCTTGCTCAAAAGGTATAGATTAGTCATAATAATCATTCTTTCCAGCCTCCACTTTTCTAGCCCAATTAGAATTCTAATTTATACCCCTATTGAACTAATAGATCTAGACAATGATCATCAATGGTTGCTATTATCACATGAAGAGAGGCAATCAGATATTATGTGCCTCCTGACAGTTATACATATCATTTATATATCATTATTGTCAAAAAAAATTTTGAACCTGAATCTGTGCAAGCCACTGACAACAAATTTGCAAGTAAGGGACTGATGAACACCTTAAACAATCAACATGAGGGGAATACCCATATTGTAGAAAACTCCACAGAATAAACTATATTGTGTCTTCAATAAATTGAAAAGTAAAATTAAGAACAGATATAAGAGAGATTTAAAAGATTCAAAAAGACTTGTGACTTATCAACCAAGTCTAACACAACAACCTACTATAAAAAGGATATGAGATAATCAGGGAAGTATATGCACTGAATAATTATTTGACTCAAGAGTTATTAATTTTTAGGAATCATAATGTATTTATGATCAAAGTTTTAATGAAAAGTCTTTATATTTTAGAGATACATACAAACAGTAAATATTTATGAATAAAATGATTTATCTCAGATTTGTTCAAAAACTCTGGGTTAGGAACGTGGGAGTATAGATGAAACAACATCAACCCGAGTTGATAACTGTTGAAGATGAGTAATGGGTACATTAGGATACATTCTACTATTCCATTTCAGTTCAAGAATAACTTCCATTAACAATTTTGTATGTATGATTAATACAAACTGTTAGAGTTAGCGAGCAGCTATTGGTTAGATGAAACTATTTTAACATGGGAAAATAAGCATTTAAGTAATGAATTGGTGACTAAAATTTTCAGTTATTTTAACTTTACATAAGGAGATCCCTGCAACCTAAGAATTTTCATTATTTAGGACTTCAATCTAGTTGACAACTCTTCAGGTGAGATGCCTGGGCAGACCACAGACTTTGGGTTATCTAGCAACAGGACCTACTTTCAGCAGGTTAGGTTGCTCCAGAGGTTAATACTGGCTCTGGAGGGCAGAATAATGGCCTCCCAAAGATGTCCACCCCCTAATCCCTGGATGCTGTGAATCTTACTTTAGTAAAAGAGACTCTGCAGGTGTGACTAGGTTAAGGATCTTGATATAGAGCATTATCTGATTTTCTGAGTGGGTTATGTAAGTGAACTCAATGGAATCATAAGGGTCCTTATAAAGAGGAGAAAAGAGGGTCTAACTGAGTAAGTAGCAGGAGATGTGATAACAAAAGCCAATGGCTGAAGTGACACAAAGAAGGGGCAACGAGCCAAAAAGTGAATGCACTCTCTAGATACTGATAAAAGCAAGAAAATGGATTCTTCCCTCAGAGTCTTCAGAAGGAAAAAAAAACCCTGCTAATACTTTCCTTTTAGATTTCTGATTTCCAGAACTGCTAAAAAAATAAATTTGTGTTTTTTCAGCCACTAAATGTGTGGCAATTTGTTACAGTAGCAATAGGATACAAGTAGCAATGACCAATGGTAAAATCTAAAGAAGTGCCAGAGGATTAGTAATTGGCATATAGATAATTTATCATTGAACTTGAATACACAAATGTCTTAGAGGCCAATTATTAGGAAGCTGTATATAAAAAACTACTGTTGTTACAGCCTGGGACATACGGCAAGACCTTGCGCCTATAAAAAAATTTTTTTAGAAATTAGCCAGACACAGTGGGGCTGCCTGTAGTTCAAGCTACTCTGGAGGCTGAGGTGAGAGGATCACTTAAGCCCAGGAATTCAAGGCTGCAGTGAGCTAGGATCACACCACTGCAGTCCAGCCTGGGCAACAGAGAAAGACCCTGTCTCTACAAAAAATTTAAAAATAAAAAAAAATGTGAATACTATTGTTACAAAGATGCTATTACTAACACCACAAATGTACTATCACTAACACTACATAATATACTAAATCAATAATCTAACTGATGAAGTTAATCAAATAGTATTTATAACAGAACAAAAACTGCAATATTTAAACACTGTGACCTACTCAAAATAATACTTGCTCTAGCAAAAAGTGGTGTAATTCCATTAATTTGAATGCACAAGTTCTAAAATGTAGCCAATTTTTATAGATAGCTGGACTTCTTAGAATAATTTAAGGCTTTGAATAAACTTTAATAACATAGCAATTTATTTTATGATCACTAAATCTAAATTATGAATAACTCACCTAGTATGTAAAAATCAGTAACCAGAAGTTGAATCATCTCTAGGCTCTCCAGGAAGACATTCACTGACTTTATTCTAAGAATTACTGAATTGCTAAATGATTTTTGCAGTTCCTTCCACTTCAGAAAGTCTTTGGATTCAAGGTACCCAACAGGAATTAGAATCTTAAAGATTTTCTCAATTGAGGGTCCTTATACACACAACAAAGATTCATATATATTTTTTAAATTGTTATTCTCTTCTAAAAAGTCATTTATAAAATCAATTTTTAATACAATAAAAGATTTTGCCCTCTAATAAAACTTATGAAGCAGCTTCCTTTGCTTCAAGAGATAAAAGAAACAATAATTCAGAAATGCTTCAAAAAATACAGTGACTATCCTTAAGGTGAGGAACATATTCAATTTTTTTAATCTAGAAGGATATTTCACTTCTTTAGTCTACTTCAATCTAGTCATAAAAATTTGACGTTTTAAAGCATTTTTAATTAATTAATTTATTTATTTATTTAACTTTAAGTTCTGGGGTACATGTGCAGATTGTGCAGGTTTGTTACATAGGTATACATGTGCCATAGTAGTCGTTTGCTGCATTTTTAGCAGTAAATTTCGAGAGTGAAAATTGTAAATTTTCAAAAGATAGTTTAAGACATATTAAAAAGTATTCTCGCGCTCTGTGGCATACAAGTATCACATACAGACAGGCAGACTTAATATATACCTTTTAGTACCTGCCATCTAAGACAAGCACTACTAGAAAAACAGAACCATATGCAACTAGAATAACAAATGAGCAAATGTGTTTTTTAAAAAATATAGTATTGGCCGGGCACAGTAGCTCATGCCTGTAATCCCAGCACTTGCCTGAGGTCGGGAGTTCGAGACCAGTCTGGCCAACATGGTGAAACCCCGTTTCTACTAAAAATACAAAAAAATTAGTCAGATATGGTGGCATGTGTCTGTAATCCTGGCTACTCCGGAGGCTGAGGCAGGGGAATTGCTTGAACCAGAGAGGTGGAGGTTGCAGTGAGCCAAGATAACGCCACTGCACTCCACTGCACTCCAGCCTGGGCAACAGAGCCAGACTCCATCTCAAAAAAAAAAAAAAAAAGTATTATGTGCAAGAAGGAAATCAAATGAATAATGAAGTCAGATTTTTTCACAACCTCACACCAAGATCACTGTAACAGTCTCTTTTTTTTTCCTGAGACAGCATTTTACTCTTGTTGCGCAGGCTGGAGTGCAATGGCACAATCTTGGCTCACTGAAACCTCTACCTCCCAGGTTCAAGCGATTCTCATGCCTCAGCCTCCCAGGCAGCTAGGATTACAGGCGCCTGCCACCACGTCCAGCTAATTTTTGTATTTTTAGTACAGACGGGGTTTCGTCATGTTTGCCAGGCTGGTTTTGAACTCCTGATCTCAGGTGATCCATCTGCCTCAGCCTCCCAAAGTGCTGAGATTACAGACATGAGTCACTGCGCCCGGCCTTGTAATAGTCTTTTAATATTCACTCCTCCAAATAATTTTATACCCTGCTTTCAGATTCATCTACATAAAAATATTCAGTAAGAAACCATTACTGGCAGAATCAAGTTCAAAATCCCTGGTCTAGCACTTACAGCCTTGCATAAACTGGGTTTCTATCTGGTACATCAATCATCATTCCTCTATACATCACTCACTGCCTTCCATCCTACCTTATCTTTTTATACTAATTATAACCTGAATAAACTGGGCAATTAATTCCCTATTTAGCCTTGTCTCCTGCTATTCCCTCTTCTGGCATGCTTTCCTTGCTCATTTTTCAATCCTATTATCCCTATGTTCATGTGCAATTCAAAGTTTATGTTCTCCTAAGAGAGCTTCTCCAACTTCTCCAGTCTAGGGCAACCATTCAATCTTCACAGGCTTCTCCTGATTTTTAATTATTTGTCTTTTTGGAGAGAAGTCTTAATAGTTATATTAACAATAAAAATAGTTGCTTTTTCAGTATTAATGGTTAATATTGTAGCAAAGTAAAAAAAAAAAAGTTGCTTTTATTTAATGGATATTTATAATATGTGTAGGCTTCTAATAAGCACTCTATAAACATGTTTTCTCACTTAATATTGAAAATAACTTTGGGAGGTAGATATTACAATTATCTCTATTTATAAGGAAACTGAAAACCTGAAGAATTTATTACCCAGGTCATACAACTAAGTGACAGAGCTCAGATTTTAACATGTGCTAAGTGTCTTTACAGAGCCCACGTTCTTATCCACTTCTCCCAGATCTCAACAGTAACTAGCATAGGCCAAGTAGTTCAGAGGTGGTATTTTATAGTTAACTCAAAAGTAAACCTCGATGTCAGTTTCAAATACAGAACATTTCAGCAGTTCACACTGATATTACTGGTATTATTCTCTCTAAAATTAGCTACAATATTTCACAGAAGAAACCTAATGAAAAAGAAAAGAAAAATTGGTCTCACGACTTTTTCATTTTTTGAGATGGAGTTTCACTCTTGTTAACCAGGCTGGTGGTGCAATCTCAGCTCACTGCAACCTCCGCCTCCCAGGTTCAAGCAATTCTCCTGCCTCAGCCTCCACAGTAGCTGGGATTACAAGCACCCACCACCATGCCTGCCTAATTTTTTGTATTTTAAGTAGAGACAGGGTTTCATCATGTTGGCCAGGCTGCCTCGAACTCCTGGCTTCAGGTGATCCACCCGCCTCGGCCTCCCAAAGTGCTGGGATTGGAGGTGTAAGCCACTGTACCTGGCCTCTCACTACTTTTTAAACAACTTTTAACTTTTCAGTATCAACAAAATTTGGATTAGAAAATGACTAAAATTTTATTAGTTCAGCCCAAAGAGTCTGGTAATAAAATGTAGTAACATTTACTTGTATACATACTTTGAAAGATAACAAATTTTAAGAAACTCTATTCAGAAACATAGGTATGTAGTCAACATCTTAGTAGTAAAGTATTCAGAGACAGATTTCAGTTCTATCACTTAAGCTGTTCACAGTTTTGCTGACTTGTATTAACTTGGTCCCAGCCTTTCTTGAATTTCTGGTTCAGTCTTGCTAAGAGTTCTTAAAGGATCAAAAAAAGTTAAACTTATTTTAACTTAAAGAAGATAATTAACCACCCTGAGCCTATTTCCCTATCTATAAAAGTGAGGATAAAGAAATATCTACCTTTTAATAGCTGTTATGAGCACAGTCTAACAAAACATACACTTAAAAACAGCAACTGTAGTTATTATTACTGATATTTTTAACTTCACTAGAAGGCCAAAAGTATTTGAGTTGAAAAAACCTAAGACAGTCCATTAGTTTTGTTTTGTTTTTAAAGGTAAGGTTTATGGTAAAATAAACATTAAGTTCTACAGACAAGACTTAACTTTTCTTCTGAAATTATAGTAAAAATAAAGTAACTTACCAACCATTTTCCATTGAAATCAACATGACAACAGCCTTCTTCATAAGCCAAGTTATTCCCATACCCATTTTATTCTCTACTAACAACTTATATTAAAGTTTAACTTTTTTTGATCCTTTAAGAACCCTTAGCAAGACTGAACCAGAAATTCAAGAAAGGCTGGGACCAAGTTAATACAAGTCAGCAAAACCGCATTTTGCTATCAATCATTAAGACTGTTCCTAAACTGGAGCCTGAACAAAGGACATTTACAAACACCTCAATGTAATAGTGATTCTCAATTCCATAGTGACACAAAAGACAGAAAAGTTGGCCTCTCCTTATTTCAACAATGTAAGTTTGTTAAAGAATCTACCACCTAACTAATGATAAAGCTACCAGCTGACTACATTTTACTGAAAAGGGCACGTTTACTCTAGGTGACAGAAATATTTCTAAGGAATAATGGAGTCACTCAGAATGCAATAGGAGAATTGAAAATGAAATTTTCTGGAGGAAAGTCTTTTTGTACAGTGACAAAAAATGGCAAATCATCATTTAGTCCATCCTACTAGTGATTTTTTTTAAAATGTATTGGGTAAGGTATACTTTTCCTTCTACCTACTACTTGTTTAATTTCAGAATATAATTCAATTACGATCACAGGGCAGAAATGTTTATTATATCTTTATATTTTTATGAAAAGAATATATATGGCAACTACTCTTAATTATTTTAACTGTTTCATTCCCGCTATTACTCATTGCTCCATGTGATTTGAAATTTGGAGGCATTTAATTTCCTCAAATTTTTTTTTTTTTTAGAGACAGGGTCTCGCTATGTTGCCCAGGCTGGAGTGCAGTGGCTATTCACAGGCACGATCTCACTACTGATCAGCACGGGAGTTTTGACCTGCTCCGTTTCCGACCTGGGCCGGTTCACCCCTCCTTAGGCAACCTGGTGGTACCCTGCACCCGGGAGGTCACCATATTGATGCCGAACTTAGTGCGGACACCCAATCGGCACAGCGCACTACAGCCCAGAACTCCTGGGCTCAAGCGATCCTCCCACCTCAGCCTCCCGAGTAGCTGGGACTACAGGCACGCTCCTTAAGACAAAGAGGTTTGGGGAGAAAGCAAATAATTATATCAATATGTCTTTCACTATATGGCTGGAAGGATAGGTAAAAGGAGGAGATGAAGCAGAAATATCAGAAAACTGGGTTGTACTCCAACAAGCTTTAAGCTATCTGTAATTTTCTTTCTTTCTTTTTTTTTAGAGACAGAGTCTGACTCTGTCACCCAGGCTGGAGTGCAGAGGCGCTATCTTGGCTCACTGCAAACTCCACCTCCCGAATTCAAGCAATTCTCCTGCCTCAGCCCCTCGAGTAACTGCGAATACAGGCATGTGCCACCACATCTAGCTAATATTTGTATTTTTAGTAGAGACAGGGTTTTGCCATGTTGCCCAGGCTGGTCTCAAACTCCTGAGCTCAGGCAATCCACCCACCTCAGTCTCCCAAAGTGCTAGCATTACAGGTGTGAGCCACCATGCCCAACTAGCTATCTGTAATTTTCATATCATTTAAACTATCTGTAATTCTCAAGTAATTAAAGCATTATTTTAGAAATATATTTTAAAAAGAAAACCCTGGTTTACATCCAAACACTTCACAGTTATAGATGATAGAATCTTATTATGTAATATTTGAACTACTCACCGAAGTTCTATCAGGTTCTCCATCTGCCAAACCACCCTCCATAATGAACAAAGACAGGTTTATGCTTCTCTTTCCATTAATATGCAGTCATCCTGTAAATCTGCAAATCCTAGAATTAAAAAACCATATTTATTAGGACTGGTATAAAATTGTGACAAGCAGAAATAAAGCATTGAGTTTATTAGGAGGAAAAAATTATTTTATTCTGAAGTTATTTGGAAATTCCATAATGAAAAATAATAAATTTTGACATGGGCTTCAAAATGGTAAAGGTTCACAGAAAAATGAAAGAAGAAAAAAATATTTCAAATGAAGAAAATAGTAAGAGCATGGTAAAACATGAGATTGCCTAAAATTTGAAAGGATGTATAAATCTACTTACAACTAATGAAATAAATTAGTTTTTCATTATTACATTGGTAAAAACTAAAAAGTATGCTAAAATTCAACATGGGAGAGAATGTGGGAAAACAGATATTCTCATGTACTTTTGTTATGAGAATATAAATCAGGACAATTTTTTGAAGGACAATTAAAAATACATATATTTCTATCCAGCAATTTCAAGACTAGAAATTTTCTCACAGAAACACAAATACACAGAAATATATAAACAAATCCAATAAAGTAATAAATTTGATGAAAAAAACTAGGAAAAACTTTAATGTCGATGACTAGAAGCTTCCTTGTATTACAGACATACAATAAAATATCATGCAGCAATTTTTTAAAATGAAGTAGATCTGTATATACTAAACTGTATATACAGTTTTCCCACATGAGACGGGAAACATGAGTGATAGAACATTATATGTAAGATACTCTTTGTGTTCTGTGTATTTCCATTTTCACCATGAATATGTATTACTTTTCTACAAGCATGCCTTGCTTTATTATAGCACTTCGTTTTACTGCACAAATAGATACTGCCTCTTTTACAACCTTCATTTACAAAATGAAGGTTGGTGACAACCATGCAGAAAGCAAGTCTATCAGTGCCATTTTTCCAACAGTATGTGCTCACTTTGTGTCTCTGTGTCATAGTTTGGTAACTCTAAAATAATTCAGACCTATTCATTAAAATACCTGTTACAGCAATCTGTGATCAGTAATCCTTGACATTACTATTGTAATCATTTTGGGGTACCACAAACTGCAGCCATATAAAACAACTAACTTAACTGATAAATGTATGTGGTTTTGACGGCTCCACCCACCTGCCAATCTCCCATTTCTCTTTTTCCTGGGGTGTCTCTATTCCACTGGACACAATAATATTGAAATTAGTCCAATTAATAATACTATAACGGCCTCTAAGTGCTCAAGTAAAAGGAAGAGCCACATATTTCACTTTAAATCAAAAGCTAAAAATTATTAAGCTTAGTGAGAAAGGCACGTGAAAAGCAAGAAGCATGGCTTCTTACACCAGTCACGTTGTGAATGCAAAGTAAAAGTTCTTGGAGGAAATTAGAAGTCCTATTCCAATGAACACACAAATGATAAGAAAGCAAAACAGCCTTATTGCTGATATACAGGAAGTTTGAGTGATCTGGATAGAATATCAGCCTTATCATACAACAAGACCTCTCTTCAATTCTATATAGGCTGAGAGAGGTGAGAAGAAGAGAAGTTTGAAGCCAGCAGAGGTTGATTAATCAGGTTTAGGGAAAGAAGTCATCTCTATAACATCAAAATGCAAGGTGATGTATCAAGTACTACTTAGAGAAACTGCAGTAACTTATCCAAAACGACCAGGTGTGGTGGCTCACACCTGTAATCCCAGGACTTTGAGAGGTCAAGGAGGGCAGATAACGAGGTCAAGAGATCAAGACCATCCTGGCCAACATGGTGAAACATCATCTCTACTAAAACTACAAAAATTAGCTGGACATGGTGGTGCACACCTGTATTCCCAGCTACTTGGGAGACTGAGGCAGGAGAATTGCTTGAAATTGAGAGACAGAGGTTACAGTGAGCCGAGATCACACCACTGCACTCCAGCCTAGGAAACCGAGCAAGGCTCTGTCTCAAAAAAAAAAAAAAAAAAAAAGGAATCCAAAAGATCTAGCTAAGATCATCAATGAACACGGCTATACTAAACAAAAGATTTTTAATATAGATGAAATAGCCTTCTATTAGAAGAGGTCATAAAGGACTTTCATAGCTAGAGAGGAGAAGTCAATGCCAGGCTTCAAAGCTGCAAAGGACAAACCGACTCCTGTTAGGCTAATGCAGCTGGTGACTTGAAGTTGAAGCCAATGCTTATTTACCATTCCAAAAATTCTAGGGCCCTTAAGAACTTACGCTATATCTACTCTGCCTGTGCACTATAAATAAAACAACAAAGCCTGGATGATAGCACAGCTGTTTACAGCATGATTTACGAGCATTTTAAGCTTAATGTTGAGACTACTGCTTAGAAAACAATATTCCTTTCAAAATACTACCACTCATTGACAATAAATTTTGTCACCCAGAAGTTCTGATGGAGATAAACAAAGAGATTAATATTGTTTTCATCCCTGCTAACACATCTATTCTGCAGGCCATTAATCAAGGAGTAATTTTAACTTTCAAGTCTTATTACTTAAGAAATACATACAGTAAGACCATAAGCTGCCAGAAATACTGTTTTCTCTGATAGATCTAGGCAAAGTTTGAAAACCTTACGGAAAGATTCAGCTTTCTAAATGTCACTAAGTACAGATGTGATTCACAAGAGGTCGTCAAAATATCAACATTAGCAGGAATCTGGAAGTTGATTCCAACCCTTATTGGATGACTTTCTGGGCTTCAAGACTTCAGTGCAGGAAGTCACTACTGATGTGATGAAAATAACAGGAGAACTAGAATTAGAAGTGAGTCTGAAGATGTAACTGAATGGCTGCAATCTTAAGACAAAACTTGAATAAATGAAGACTTGCCTCTTATGGATGAACAAAGAAAGTGCTTTCTGAAGACAGAACCTACTCCTTGTGAAGATGCTGTGAACACTGCTGAAATTGACAGGGACAGGGGGCAGAAAATTCTAGGCAGGAAAGGAGGAGTCCCTGGCAAAGCTCCACCTTTAAGCCAAAAAGCTTGAAACCACAGACCAAAATGAGAACTTATATCCCTGTTTTTCTGCTCGAAGGTTGCCTTTCCTAAACCACCCATGGCCCCACCCTGCCCCACCGCATTTTGTACCTATAAAGACCCCTGACTCAGCCTGAAGACAGAATAAGCTGCCAGACATTGGGGACTACGTCTGGACGTTGGAGAGAAGAGGTCTGACTTCAGAGAGACAGCCTGATGGCATAACTTCAGAGAAGAATCTAGTTGGAGAAAGCTGGGCTTCAGGGAAAAACCTGCCCCATCCCCTTTTAGCTCCTCTTCCCATTGAGAGCCACATTCATAGCAATAAAATCCCCCACATTTATCATCTTTCAATTTGTTCATGTGGCCTTGTTTTTCTTGGACACTGGACAAGAGCTCGGAAGCACAAGTGCAGATACAAAAGACTGTCACACTGACCCCTTGCCCTCATCGGCGGAAGGCAGCCACCTCATGCAAAAAGGCGGAGGGTCCACTGAATTGCTGTTAACACTTAAGCTGTCCACAGACAGCAGAGCTAAAAGAGCACTGTAATATGCCCTCTGGGGCTTCAAGAGTCACAGGCACACCACCTGGATGCTGCCGCAGAGCCTACACGGAGTTCACTCCTGCTGGTACCCAAAAGCACTCATTCCGGCTCTTGCACCTGCTCACCTGCATACTCTCTCCTGTGATGGGTGGAACACAGCAAGTCTAAGTGAGTGGAGTTTGATTCTGCCAATACTGAAATGGCCACCCAGTTCCAGCATTCCGTGATGAAAATCAATAGAAAATCATAACAATCCAATCTAGACAGGAGTAGTAATTGTCCAGACTCTTCAGGGATGAAACTTCAGGTCATCCTACCAAGTCAAAAACCATGACCAGTTGAGGTACTTGCTGAGGGTAAAAGACTACAGAAGGGATAGTGGAAGAGGGTAGTTATAAATACCTGCTATAATTACCTGATCAGTTACAAAGACAAATATTGTAATTTCTGGGAGTATTTCTTATTATTTTATGAATATGTTTGTTTATAAAATATCTGTGTTTCCTTCCCTCTTATTCCTTTATCGTATAACATTATATTGACTTTATTTCACAGTATTTAAGTATTAACTCTACATTTATAATCATTTACCGAAAAACAAGAAAAATGAACATCACTCAAGGACTTTACATTCTCTTCTGGGGAAAGAGTTGGTATATTTTACACAAGACAGTTGTATTGTTGGGTGGAAGCATGACCTTGTTATTTTCTTTATTTGGAGATTAACTATTGTATTAATTTGCTAGGGTTGCCATAATAGAACACCACAAACTGAGTAGCTTAAACAACAGAACATTATC
This sequence comes from Cheracebus regulus, assembly GCA_963574635.1. Lineage (NCBI taxonomy): Eukaryota > Metazoa > Chordata > Mammalia > Primates > Pitheciidae > Cheracebus > Cheracebus regulus. Next base: position 209,838 of record CAUYQU010059651.1, read on the forward strand.
TCCTCATAGGTCTGGAGGCTAGATGTCCAAGATCAAGATTTCAGCAGGTTTAGTTTCTTCAGAGGCCTTTCTCCTTAGCTTGTAGATGGCCATTTTCTCCCAGAGATTTCACATGGTCTTCCCTCTGCCCAGGTCTGTATCCAAATGTCTTCTTATAAGGAGACCCGTCATACTGAATTAGGGCCCACCAATCATACTGAATTAAGGCCCACCCTAATGACCTCATTTTAACTTAACTATCTCATTAAAGATCCTGTCTCCAAATACTGTCACATTCTGAGATGCTAGAAGTTCAAACTTCATTATGAATTTTAAGGGGATACAATTCAGCTTATAACAGCTTAAAGAGATATGGGTGGGTGCCAATGTAACAAGGGGTAGATTATAATGGTTCATTTACTGTATCAATTTGGTTAGGCTATGAGACTCAGTTGTTTGGTTAAACACCAGTATAGATGTTGCTGTGAAGACTTTTTTTTAGATGTGCTTAATATTTAAATCAGTAGACTTTTGAGTAAAGCAGGTTACCCTCAATATGTAGGTGGACCTCATCCAACCAGCTAAAGGTTTAAAAAAAAACTGAGGTCCTCAAAAGAAAAAGAAATTCTGCCTCCAGACTGTCTTCAGACTCAAGACTGCAACATCAGCAGTTTTGGGTTTCCAGCCTGTTGACCTGCCCTGCAAATTTCATATTTCCTAGTCCCCATTTTGTGTGTGCATGTGCATGTGCGTGTGTGTG